>CM064967.1:67702779-67916889 GCA_032847665.1 Solanum chilense
TGGAACAATTGAGCCTGGTCCGAACATTCCTCACATTATTGCCGATGTCGGATTCAAACATCAAGTCCGACTTCACCGCCTTCAAGAGAAGTTTGATAAGAGTGAATTAGAGCATCAACGTCGCCATTCTGAAGATTCCAATGTCATAGCTCGATTGAAACAAAGACTGCGAAGTGCCAGACAATGCATGATAGAGTTAGATGATAGCATGGAGCGACAGATTCAATCGTTAGAGGGGTTCAGTCATCAAGAAGGAGCTCGATTGGCGAGAGATCATCTCTGGGCGGATAGATATGCCATATGGGAAGAAGTCAACACCGCCAAGAGGATCAAACTTGGCGAAGGATCAGAGGAGTCCTGATTTTTACCATCCCCTGCGTGGGACTGTTTTATTTGCACTTTGTTTTGTAATTTATTTTCAGGATTACTTTCTGTTATGTTTATCAGACATTTTGGGTGCTATTTTGGGGATAATAAATCAGGTTTTAAAAGCATATACATCCTTCAATCCGTTAGGCCTACCCTTGGCACAAAAGGGTCACATGCATGCTTAGGACGCGATATATATGTTTAAATGTTTATGTGTTATGCTATGATTGAGGATATCGTAAACCCACTCCTAGCCAAAGTTTCCAAAATATACAGAAGCCACTATTGCAAGATGTCCGACCAAAATTTTCGAGTCTTAAGTTTCTCACAAAAAAAAAATAATAATAATAATAAAAATTTTGTTTTCCGGTTCTCATTCGTGGGATAAAGATATCCTCAAACAAAGCAACTTGTGTGTTTATCTGCCGTCTATGTGATATTATGTATTTTATACTCTGAACGCGCACTAACAAATCTGCCTTTGAGTTGTTTCACTTCACAGGTACCTATTAACTGGTCTGTGTCGATCAAAGCTGGCAGATCATCCTTACTTCACCAGATCGAAAGGTCCTACAGATTCCTTCCCTAGACCCAATTCAGACAAAGGAAAGAAAGTTATGGGAGACCAAAATGACGAAACGCGTATTACTGATGTTGTGGTGGCTCAGACCGCCTTAGCGGAACAAAATGAACTGATCATGCAACTAATGCGAGAAATTGCTGAAATGAAAATTGAAATGCAACGGAGACAGGATGCGCCTCCACCCGGATTTGGTGATAATATTGCTGATACAAGACCTCCGGTCTACTTCCCTTCAGCAAACATGGATCCGACTCAGAACCAGTCTTCTACACCTGTGCACAATCCATCTGTGATAGATTTAACAACCCAACATCCCCAACATGCTTCTGTGTCTTACCGAGCTCCTCCACTTCTTCCAAATAACCACCCTCAAATACCCCCACAAAATCAAAACCAAACTCAAACTGCTTTCAATCCCCAAATACCTTATCAACATTTAAACCATAACACCAATCCACAGGCTTACCCACAGAACTACCAGACCGCCCAAAACGCCCCAAGTCCTTCTATAGCTCCACCCCTCCCGAAAAGAGCCACCTTCCAAATTCCCGTTCTGACCGAGCACGAGGTGCACGGTTCTGAGTTGGACCACTATGAAGAGCAGGAAAGAGAATGGAAGGCAAAAGAAGAAGTAAAAGTCGATATAAAAGAGGAAATCAAAAAGGCTATGAAAGAACTACAGTGCATCCCAGACGTCGTCGGACTTAGTTATGCGGAATTGTGTATCCACCCGGATCTGAACCTTCCCGAAGGGTTTAAAATTCCAAAGTTTGACACCTTTGGGGGAGTAGGCAACCCTATGGCGCATTTGAGGGCATATTGTGACCAGCTTGTGGGAGTTGGCAGGGATGAAGCTTTGTTGATGCGGCTTTTCAGCCGAAGTCTATGTGGGGAAGCTCTCGAGTGGTTTTCTTCACACGAAACCAGACAATGGCCCAATTGGAATGCGTTGGCTAAAGATTTCGTAGACCGATTCGCCTACAATGTCGAAATAGTTCCTGATCGGTATTCTCTAGAAAAGATGAAGCAAAAACCAACTGAAAGCTATAGAGAATTTTCCTACAGATGGAGGAAAGAAGCCGCGAGGGTAAGGCCGCCCATGACCGAAAAAGAGATTGTGGAAGTGTTTTTGCGGGTACAGGAACCAGAGTACTATGATCGAATCATGTTGCTAGTCGGAGCTAAATTCGCTGAGATAGTCAAAGTTGGTGAGACTATCGAAGATGGTTTGAAATCGGGGAAAATAGCCCGTGTATCTGCGTCACCTGGATCTTCAGGATTGATAAGGAAAAGAAGAGAGGAAGTTGCTTCTGTCTCATATGGGGGAGGAAAAACCCCTAGAAACCCGTCACGCACCCGAGATCATTCCAGGCCCTACTACCCACAATCCAATCATCCTAATAACCACAATACTGCCCCCACCTATCCGAATGCTCAAATTTCGTCATACCAAAGCCCACCTCCAAATCTCCAAAAGTTTTCTCCCATATACGCAGATTACCCTTATCCGAATATTGCTCCCAACTGTGCCAATGTGCAGTCGAGCTACCAAGCACCTCCGCCCACTTATCAAATCCAAGCTCCATTATATCAGAACCCCCTCCCGAACTACCTAGCTCCAGTACCAAATTACCAGGCAAACCCTTATCCTCAAAGGCAAATTCCTCGTCCGAATATTCGAAATTATCAGCAGGTACCTCCCCCCCAACAAAGCAGTTATGATCCTTCCCGCTCGATGTTTGAAAAA
Source organism: Solanum chilense (assembly GCA_032847665.1). Taxonomy (NCBI): domain Eukaryota; kingdom Viridiplantae; phylum Streptophyta; class Magnoliopsida; order Solanales; family Solanaceae; genus Solanum; species Solanum chilense. Next base: position 67,705,479 of record CM064967.1, read on the forward strand.
AGGCCTTCAAGGAAATTTACCACGCTTGCTGAAAGCCGGACCAAACTATTTGAGAGGCTAGCCGCAGATGGATACCTCCACCCTGTGGAACCTAAGTCCATGGATGTCAACTCAAGGTTCTACAAGCCAGATCAAAGATGTGCTTATCATTCCAACAGTGTTGGACATGACACGGAAGATTGCATCAACCTTAAGCACAGAATCCAAGACCTGATCGATCAGGAGGTAGTTTCTCTTCAGCCGGCGGCACCAAATGTCAACACAAATCCGTTGCCGGATCATGGAGGTAGCAACGTTAATATGATTGAGACGGATGAAGACGGGTGCGAAACAAAGATGATTACTCCTATTGTGCATGAGGACTTGGAAAGGGCTGTCGCTTCTTTAAGCGTCAAGGAAAAGAGAAAGTTTGTTATTCTGACACCCGCAAAGGCTGTTGCCTTGGTGCCTTCAGAAGCTCTCGTCAAGCCTAAATTTGTAATTGAAACTGCTGTGGCCCAAGGCATGACCAGGTCCGGAAGGTGCTACACTCCTGATGAGCTTGCTCTCGGAGGACAGAAGAAGGACCATACTAAGAGGCCGATAAGCGAGGGAGAAGCAGAAGAGTTCTGGAGAAGGATGCAACCGAAGGACTATTCCATCGTCAAACATTTAGAGAAGGCTCCGGCTCAGATCTCTGTGTGGGCCCTGTTAATGAGCTCTCAGTCCCACAGGCAGGCCTTAATGAAAGCTCTTGATGATACATATGTACCCTCAGGTACAAGTAGTGACAACGTGGCTGCCATGATTCATCAAGTCATTCGGGGGCACCAGATCAGCTTTTGTGATGATGAGTTGCCAGTCGAAGGAAGAACCCACAACAAAGCACTGCACATTACCGGGATATGTCGTGGAAAAGTTGTCAACCGTGTTTTGATAGATGATGGATCCGGTCTGAATATCTGCCCACTTTCGACGTTGAAGCAACTGCATTTTGACCTGGGGAGTCTGGAGCAAAACCAGGTCAATGTAAGAGCGTTTGATGGAGTGCAAAGAGACACGTTGGGGGCAGTGACTTTGACCCTTCAAATAGGCCCCGCAGAGTTCAGTGCGCAATTCCAAGTATTGGACATAGACACCAGCTACAACCTTCTTTTAGGAAGGCCGTTTATCCACATGGCTGGAGCCATCCCCTCTACTCTCCATCAAATGATGAAGCTTGTATGGAAGAATGAAGAGTTAGTGATTTACGGCGAGGGAAGTCGCTCGGGCAAGCAGGTGTCGGTCATTGATGAGGTACCGCAAGGTGCAGACTTTTACACGGTGGAGCTGGTGAAAGCCACCAATGAAGATTTGGTCCCGCGGAACCCCATGCCAGCCGTACACAAAATGATAGCCACGGTGATGCTGCGGAATGGGTTCGAGCCAGGTTTTGGACTGGGAAGAGATTCCCAAGGAACTATTGAGCCTATTCCGGCCTTTCCTAAAGGATCCAAATACGGTTTGGGGTACATCCCCACAGATGACGACATGAAGATGAAGAAGAAAAGAGTTCAAGAGTTGGCTAAGCCGATCCCGCTTCTGTATCAATCCTTTCCAATCAGGAAGTGTGCCGAGCCTGAAGACTTTGGGGAAGGAATCTGTGACCTCTTCGAAGAGATCAATGCTATTGTCGAGGAGGAGGTTGAGTCAGCCGGTATTTGTGATGCTGAACCAGGAGAGGTGCTGCAGAATTGGACTTCCACGCCGATCCTGATGTCCCGAACTCTTCGGTAGAAAAGAGTTATTTTATGTACACCAAAATCGGTGGTTGTCCGGAGGATACCCAAGACCCACCATTTCTACATTTTCTAAATTGTTCAAGTTTTGAATTCTGTTGTGACGTTTGAAAGGCAACATGGCTCCATGTCATGCCCGAAGTTTGCGTTTTGTTTTAAATGAAAGCCTCTTTATTTTGACTTTATTTATTCTTTGTCATACTTTACTTTCCTAATTTTGTCTGTTTATAATTTCAGTAACATAAGTTATAGACCTGCCAATGTCATGTCATGTCATGGGCTAAATGAACAAAATGAGACAAAGGACGACAAGGTCGACGACTACGACGAAGAAAGTGAGGAACCGGATTATATAGCAGAAGAATTCCGACAGTTCGAGAATCAACATAAACCGAATCTGGAGGAAACAGAGACGGTGAATTTGGGAAATTCGGAGTGCGTCAAAGAGGTTAAGATCAGCACCCACCTGGATGAGACTCAGAAAGAGAGCCTGGTTCATTTACTTGCCGAATACAATGATGTGTTTGTTTGGGAAGTCGGAGATATGGAGGGATTGAGTACCGATGTCGTATCTCATAAGCTACCTATCAACCCAGGGTTCGAGCCGGTGAAACAAAAAACTCGGAAATTCAAGCCCAAATTGAGTTTGAAGATTAAGGAGGAAATCACCAAGCAGATAGAGTCTCGATTGGTAGAGGTAACGCAATATCCCACCTGGTTGGCAAATGTCGTTCCGGTCGCCAAAAAAGATGGAAAAATCAGGATTTGTGTCGATTACAGAGATCTCAACAAGGCTAGTCCAAAGGATAATTTTCCATTGCCAAATATCCATATTCTGATTGACAATTGTGCCAAACACGAGATGCAGTCATTTGTGGATTGTTACGCGGGTTATCACCAAATCTTGATGGATGAAGAAGACGCAGAAAAAACGGCATTCATCACACCTTGGGGTGTGTATCACTACAGAGTAATGCCGTTCGGCCTCAAGAACGCCGGTGCCACTTACATGAGAGCCATGACGACTATCTTTCATGACATGATCCACAAGGAAATTGAAGTGTACGTGGACGACGTCATAATTAAATCCCGCGAGAGTTCAGATCATGTGACACACCTGAGGAGATTCTTTGAACGTTTGCGTCGGTACAACCTGAAGCTAAATCCCGCCAAATGTGCTTTTGGAGTCCCAACTGGGAAGTTGTTGGGGTTTATAGTCAGCAGAAGAGGTATTGAGCTTGACCCTTCCAAAATTAAAGCAATTCAGGAGTTACCTCCACCGAAGACGAGAAAAGAAGTGATGAGTTTCTTGGGAAGGTTAAACTACATCAGCCGGTTTATAGCACAATCGACAGTGGTATGTGAGCCTATCTTCAAGTTGCTAAAGAAAGATGCTCCGACCAAGTGGACCGAGGAGTGTCAGACCGCTTTCGACGCTATCAAGAACTACTTATCTAACCCACCAGTATTGGTTCCTCCACGAGAAGGGAGTCCTTTGCTACTGTATTTGTCAGTTTCAGATAGTGCATTTGGATGTGTACTGGGTCAACACGACGAGACAGGGAAGAAGGAAAGGGCAATCTACTACATCAGCAAGAAATTTACTCCGTACGAGTCTCGCTACACTTTGCTGGAAAGAACATGCTGTGCTCTGACGTGGCTTGCCCAGAAGCTGAGACACTATCTGTCGTCGTATACTACATATCTTATCTCCAGGATGGATCCGTTGAAGTATATTTTCCAGAAAGCAATGCCAACCGGGAAGTTAGCTAAATGGCAAATGCTATTGAGTGAGTTTGACATCGTATACGTGACTCAGAAGGCAATAAAAGCACAAGCTTTGGCTGATCATCTTGCGGAAAATCCCGTTGATGAAGAGTATGAACCTCTCAAGACATATTTTCACGATGAAGAAGTGTCATTTGTAGGTGAAGATATCTCTGAAGTTTATCCAGGTTGGAGATTATTCTTTGACGGAGCGGCAAATCATCAAGGTAAAGGTATCGGAGCAGTCTTAGTATCAGAATCTGGTCAACACTATCCCACAGCAGCTAAACTTCGATTTAATTGTACCAACAACATGGCCGAATACGAAGCTTGTATTCTTGGTCTGAAAATGGCCATCGACATGAATGTTTACGAGCTATTGGTCATTGGGGATTCAGACCTTTTGATTCATCAGGTTCAAGGTGAATGGGCTGTGAAGAACCCGAAGATTATACCTTATGTACAGTATGTGCAGAAACTGTGCAAAAGGTTTCGCAAGATCGAGTTCAGACATACGCCCAGAATACAGAATGAATTGGCCGATGCTCTTGCCACCATTGCGTCGATGATTAAACATCCGGATACAGATTACATCGACCCACTAGATATAGAGCTGAAGGAACATCCAATCCATTGTTCACATGTCGAATCAGAACCAGACGGTTTGCCTTGGTACTTTGACATAAAGAGGTATTTGGAGTTTGGGACTTATCCTGAGGACGCTACGACCAATCAAAAGAAATCGATACGCCGTATGGCTCTCAATTTCTTCCTAAATGGAGAAGTACTATATAGGAGAACTCCAGATTTGAGTCTTCTAAGATGTGTGGACGCTGTTGAAGCTATGAGGCTTATTGAACAGATACATGCCGGAATGTGTGGTACACATATGAATGGGCTCACTTTAGCAAGGAAGATCATACGAGCTGGGTACTTCTGGATGACTATGGAGAATGACTGTTGCAGATTCGTGCAAAAATGCCACAGATGTCAAGTGCACGGGGATTTGATACGAGTGCCACCTCACGAGCTCAATGCTATGAGCTCACCTTGGCCATTTGTAGCTTGGGGAATGGATGTCATTGGTCCTATAGAGCCGTCCGCTTCTAATGGACACAGATTCATCTTGGTTGCCATTGATTATTTCACCAAATGGGTGGAAGCAGCCTCTTACAAATCGGTAACCAAGAAAGTGGTGGCCGATTTTGTCCGCAACAATCTGATATGCCGATTTGGAGTTCCAGAATCCATCATCACTGATAACGGTACAAATCTCAACAGTCATCTGATGAAAGAGATATGTGAACAATTCAAGATTATCCACCGAAGGTCAACTGCTTATCGCCCTCAAATGAACGGAGCTGTAGAGGCAGCCAACAAGAATATCAAGAAAATTCTGAGGAAAATGATTGACAAACAGCGAGGTTGGCATGAAATGTTGCCATATGCTCTACTAGGATATCGAACAACGGTCAGAACATCGACTGGGGCTACCCCATACCTGCTAGTATATGGAACCGAAGCAGTCGTACCTGTTGAAGTCGAGATACCGTCACTAAGGATCATCCAGGAAGCTGAGCTAAGTAATGCTGAGTGGGTTAGCAAACGGATTGATCAGTTAGCTTTGATTGATGAGAAGAGGATGGTCGCCGTCTGCCATGGCCAGTTGTATAGACACAGAATGACTAGCGCTTTTCACAAAAGAGTAAGAGCCAGAAATTTTGAAGTGGGTCAGTTGGTCCTTAAACGTATTTTTCCTCATCAAGACGAGTACAAAGGAAAATTCGCACCAAACTGGCAAGGTCCTTACATGGTTCGCAAAGTACTATCTGGAGGTGCTTTAGTCCTATCCGAGATGGATGGCACCGTATGGCCCAAGCCTATCAACTCAGATGCTGTTAAGAGATACTACGCGTGAAGTTTAGTTTTGCATTTTCTATCACTTTCTTGTAATCGTCCTGTTTACTTGTATTTGTTTAAATTGATTTTTTTTTATCCATCTTGTAACGAACTACGTATGACCTGAATTCTCAAGAATGAGATACGTAGGCGGCCTATGTCGGCTTCGGTCACCCCATTTACCCCCTTTAAAAAATTTTATTGTCGGAACTACGTTTGACCTGATTCCTGCTCCAACGGGATACGTAGGCGCCACAACGGCTCGGTCATATTCCCCGTAAGATTTCCATTTCTCTTCATAATGGAAACTGGGACAGAATTTTTGAGAGGATCTCAAAAATTCATTTGAAGTTGGATTTCTTTAAAGAGTCAAAACAAAAGACCAAATTTTTAGGAGGAACTATGTTTGACCTGATTCCTGCTCCAATGGGATACGTAGGCGCCACAAGGGTTCGGTCGTATACCCAGTAAGATTTCTATTCCTCTTTACAATAGAAACTGGGACAAAATTTTGATAGGGACTCAAAATTCTCCAAAGAAGCTTCCGCTTTATGCAAATCAAAATAGTTCGAGATCTGCGACTGCGACAGAAATTTTGATAAGATCTCAAAAATTCTGCAATCTGCTCAGTTACGATGAAAGGATAAGTAAGACAGTAAACTGGGACAGAAATTTTGAGAATGGCCTCAAAATTTCATTACAGACCTTACCTATAAGTCCGGAGTGATTCTGAAGACTCACCGGTAAATGATCAATGTCAAGCCCAAAGAAGTTTGTTAAGCCTGATATGACATGACTTGGCAGTAACCTTTTTAAGATACTATTTCTCCAAATTTTATTTCTCCTAAATTTTTCCTTTTTCATTGCATTTGTTTGGCATAAAATTTTATCTTATCTATCAAGAGTCGGGAGATCGGGAAATCAACCGGAGATAGCAATACAAAGAGAAGACTACTGAAGAAATCGACACAGATCAGTACATCTTTAAAACTGACAATTTTTCTGTGGATGCAGGTTTATAGCTTTGCTTTGAAATTGGCAAAATTCTTCCAACAAATGAACAAGGAGAACTCCAAGAAGAAATCAAAAGTGAATCAAACAGAATCTTAAGAAAGAGTTTACGATTGTCGTAAAGAGTGCTATTCGCTTCACAATATCAAGCAAGATGGGCATTGTCAATCAGGACAATGCATCACCCCAGAGGAGATAATTATTTTATTATTATTATGGACCGAGACGATACATTACCTGGGAGTCGTCCTGCCGGTATCATCAACAGGGACGAGAAGATTTCATGCCTCGTCAAAATTTATGCATCGCGAGAAGACTTTGTGCCTCGCAGAAATCATGCATCGCGGAAATCATGCATAGCGGAATCATGCATCGCGAGTCAATTTATGCAAGACGAGAAGATTTCATGCCTCGTCAAAATTTATGCATCGCGAGAAGACTTTGTGCCTCGCAGAAATCATGCATCGCGGAAATCATGCATAGCGGAAATCATGCATCGCGAGTCAATTTATGCAAGACGAGAAGATTTCATGCCTCGTCAAAATTTATGCATCGCGAGAAGACTTTGTGCCTCGCAGAAATCATGCATCGCGGAAATCATGCATAGCGGAATCATGCATCGCGAGTCAATTTATGCAAGACGAGAAGATTTCATGCCTCGTCAAAATTTATGCATCGCGAGAAGACTTTGTGCCTCGCAGAAATCATGCATCGCGGAAATCATGCATAGCGAAATCATGCATCGCGAGTCAATTTATGCAAGACGAGAAGATTTCATGCCTCGTCAAAATTTATGCATCGCGAGAAGACTTTGTGCCTCGCAGAAATCATGCATCGCGGAAATCATGCATAGCGGAAATCATGCATCGCGAGTCAATTTATGCAAGACGAGAAGATTTCATGCCTCGTCAAAATTTATGCATCGCGAGAAGACTTTGTGCCTCGCGGAAATCATGCATCGCGGAAATCATGCATAGCGGAAATCATGCATCGCGAGTCAATTTTTATGCACGACGAGGGGATTTCATGCCTCACCGTCAAACGAAGAGTATCAAAGACAACGTCAAAAAAAATACCAGCATCATATCGTCATTTATTTATTTTAACATCAAATGAAGAGTAGATTGAAGATTATATTGCAAATGCCAGACACAAGCTTTATTTGCCGTACGTCAGACCTATCGAGTCGACGTCAAATATGGAGGAGAACAATGAAGTGTCGACATGGTAAAAAGACACTATCTCCCATCCTAATTGTATTTTTAAGCTAACAAGTTTTTATCTCAATCTTTGTCGAGAGCATCCAAGAGGATGAATTCTCAAACCAAACCACAGGTGCGGACGACATCAACAAGGATGCAGCACAACGTGGAACTTTTTCTTAGCAGCGAACTGGGACATAGTCCAAAGAGGAATGTCAAACTCTTAGGACGCGAGCAGAGGAGTGACTTCCACCACGATCGAACCACCCCTCTCGAGTTATGTCGGTCTTTCCTTGGTTCTGTCAGTTTCAGTCTCGCATCCGGAGGTTTCAACTTATCTGAAGCAAGTTTCCAATCTGAGTGATAATACGCCTAGAACTTGGAAGTTATGTCCATGTACACATTCATGGCTAAGAGGTTACAAACATCCTTTTCATACTCGTTTAATTTGTCGCTCGTCCAAAACCGAAGGTAATCTAGCATAATAGATTTCCTTCTCAACCGATCGAGTTGAACTACATGCAGCCTGATTCCAGATATATAAGGATATGTAGGCGGATTCAATGTCGAAAACTCGGCTGTATTCCAACCTTCGCTCTCGAATTCTATTCTCGAGCATTTCGATACCTTCATAATTCGGTATCAAGATGACTTTGATTCTTTCAAATCGTGCGGTAAATCAAGCTTATCGAACTACAAGTGGCCTGAATTCTCATATAGCCTGAGATATGTAGGAAACCCGTTTCAAGGGTTCGGCCATAATCCCTAAAACCTTTGTCAAATCTTTCCTTTGGGAAATGATTGAGGTTGGTCAAAATTGGTTCGATCAACTTCATTTTCCTCGAGTTGCTTGCATCAACCCGAGTAAAATGAGGGACAGCTGTTGACACCCAATTTTTGACCCACGTCGGTATAATATGTATGTATACAGCCGGTATATATATGTATATCCTGTGTATATTCAAAACCAACCCAACTCTTAGGCCCATTTCCCCTTTAATCTTATAACCCAAACCATTCCAGGCCCACCCGTCTTCTCCCTTACCCGCTCCAGCCCAATCCATTCCCCCCAGGCCCAAACGTCCGGCCCACCTAAAATCAACCCAAATCCTTTTAACCCAGCCCACTCTACCCAACCCGACCCGGATCCACCAACCCGACCCAACCCCCCTTTCTTCCTCTCTTTCCTGCATCCCAACAAGATCCAAAAATTCCCAGAAAGAACAGAAGCACAACAGCTCCGCGTCTCCCTCATCTCCCTGGCGTCTCGCCCCTCTCTCGTCTCTTTCACGCCGTCCCTCGCCAAACGTTAGCCCCCGCGCGTACAACAAAACAGACCCAGACAAAGAAATTCCCAGAAACAGTAACCCTCCCACGCGACCCCTCTCTCTCGCGTCGCGTCTCTCTCCTACGCTCTCCCACGCTCTCTCTCCCTACCCCACACAAAGATTCCCCGACAGCCCAAGTTCCCCTTTTCTCTTTCGGTCGAAAAGGGGTTTGACCCAATCATGGAGGTATTTTTCGAAATTCAAAATCGTTTCGCCCGCCTTCCCCTCGGAACCCGAGTGTCCTTATCTATTTAAGTTTGTTTTTCTTTCCGGATGAGGAGGGGATTTTGGGGAGCATTTTCTGAAAGTGAGCGATTTTAGTTTGGATTTTTTTTTGGACTGAGATTTTATTTTGCTAGAAATTTTGGTTGAAACTTTTGGAGAAATTTTTGAGAGTTGGAGGTTCTGGTTTAAAGCTTAGGAGAGTTTTCGGGAAATTTTGAGCGGTGGAAAGATTTTGAGTTGAAAAAAAAAAATCTGGGTTGGAGATTTTATTGGTTAGAAATTTTTGGTCGAGAGATTTTTGGTTGGAAATTTTGAGTTCTGAAGTTTCAGTGGAGAGGAAGTCGGAAATTTTGGAGCAAAGAGGCTTTTGTTTTTTTTTTGTTTCTTGAAGAACAGAGGATAGGATCTGTTAGGTTGGTCGATTCCTTTTTGTAAGAGTAGCGTTCAAATCATTTAGAAGGGCTTACAAGACACCGAAAAGAAGTCGAGAGATTTCTGTCTAGTCATAGCGCGTTCAACTGTGGTGTCGTCTCTGCCATCAGTCGGGTAGTTCGAAACACTAGGTTCGCGGTGGAGGTCGTTGCTCATTGCTGCTCGTCCTGTCTCAATCGCTGCCCCAAAAGAGGTAATGTCATTTTTTTTAGCTTTGTTAACTTGTTACTATTCTTCTTAACTTTGGTTCTATGTCTTTTGGATTAGAATTTGGTTAATGAGTATCATCTAGAGCATCGTTTCCCTATTTCTTTTGTTAGTATTTTACTGTTATAGTCACAAATCTGCTTGGATTAGTTGATTATATCCCGATTACTTGTGTGAATCATCCATAAATTGATATTTATTTTGGATTTACCTTCCATGTATTTGTTCTTTGACATAATGATGTCCATGTTTGTACCTCCCCATTGTCTATATTCGTTCAAGTTTTAAGTTGCTGGTAACCTGTCTGGGCATGGTTTTGAGTTCATTTTAGTGGGTGGTTCCTTCGAAATGAGTTCTAAATCTGCAAATCTTCTTAGTGTTAATTCGAAATGTGCGCGTATTCTATACAATGGCAATCTTGTTCCTGGTTTCTGCATATATTTCCATGGCTTGTTATTTTTTCCTTAAGTTTGTGGGCTGTCCAAAGTTTTCCTTTCATATCCATTGAATTTCAACTACTCATTATACCATCTTAGGTTGATTTAATTTTATGCTTAATATGAGTTTGAGATTAATTGTATAGTGCATCTAACATATGTGTGATGGCATATTGGTCTTTTCTTATGTGATTTCTTTAAGTGATTTGAGTAAGGTTGGAGCAAAAATCTGATTTACTATTCAAGTATCACTTTATTTGTTTGCTGCCAGTTATTTTGTCAACATCGTTTCCCCTCCAGCTTCCTCCCTAATTTAATGTATTGGTTTGGTTGCTAAGAATAGTAGGCTACAAATTGACACTCTATTTTGAACAAATTAAGATTTAGAACTTATTGAAATAAAAAATTGTTCTCCAATTTGAATATGGGATGAAGTTGAATTTTTCTTTTGTTTGATTACTACACGTTGAGAAGATTGTTGCTACATCCAAATGAATCACTTAATATTTTCGTAAAAAAAAAATAAAAATAAAAAAAAATCTCATGATCACTTGTTAATTTGTGAAATCTTATCTCACTTTAGGTATCATTTTGTGATTTGCACATGATAAAGTTTTTAACTTCATCTTTATTTTTTTTTATAGCATTTAAGATACATATCTTGTTTATTATGCCATTTAGTATGCTAACCCATTTCTACTTTGTTGCATGGGAAATTTCCTTTCGAGTCCATTATGGGACTCCATCTTGCCCTTGCATTTCAGAAGAGTCGACAAGGCTCAAAATTCTTATTCCGAGTCAAAACCATCAAGACAGATACTCCAATCCCAATTCCTTGAGGATTGTTATTTGTAATGGGCATAAGCCCTTTTTTTTTTTTCTTTCTAGTATTTTATTTCGTATGTTTATACTAGGACAGGTGCGAAAGAAAGGTGGGTCCAAAACTCGGTCAAGGCGAACAGAACCCGAGTTTGGACCCAAAAATCTCTCTCTCTCCCTCTCTCTTTATCTCGTTTTACTACTTGTTTTGTTTTGAATGACGTTAGCTTAGGATTAGAAAACTCCAAACCCCCCATCGAACGCCTTTCGCTTTATCAAACTCGAAATTAAAAATTGAAACTTTAAATATGTTCGAATTTGAAAATCGCTTAGAGTTAAGTCTAAAAGTTTTAACTAAAAGGGAATCTCAAAGCGGTAAAAATTTTTCAACTTGTAAAGTTGTCTAAATTTCTAATAAGTTCAAAAATTTAAAAAGTTTGTTTAAATATAAAGTGTCTTAACTTTAAAAAATGAAAATTAGCAAACTAAGTATTTCAAACATGTAAATGTGTCCAAATAAATTCAACGTCAAAAATTGGAAAAGTCCTAAAATAGTCAAATAAGTTAGTCGTTGGAAAACCGTATTTAACGGAGTGTCTTAGGTGCCTTAAAAACCTTCCTAAAACACTACTAAGAATCCCTGAACCCTCAAAATATTTTCAAAATAATTTTTCTGTTTAAATTGTTTTGGAAACAAGTTTTCTTGATTTTTCTTAAAAATTAAGTGGCGACTCCTAAAAAGTCAAAATAAAACCAACTCTTTTCGAAAATTGATTTTTCGGTAAAACAGAAATGGCGACTCTGCTGGGGATATTTTGGAGGATTCTAACGTTAAGACTAACTTGTTTGACTATTTGTGATAACTGTTTACTTGTTTAAATTGTTTAAATTTTGAAATTTGCATTGTTCTCATGGCATAACTTCCGCCAAATGGCAAATAGATTGCATTAGGAAACGGAAGTTACGCGGCTTACCGCGACTTCTCTCAGATATACCCCAAGAATTCATTTGGAAGTATCAAACAATTAGTTGGAATGTGGTCATCCGACGTTTGTTTGGTAGCTTCACCCCGATGTTTGTCCGACTCGGGTAACCGTCAAATTGAAAACTATTCTAGAAAGCCTAAGATAGAGCGAAATCAAAACCAAATTAAGCATTAGCCTAAGAAGGCTTAATACCCAAGGTGTATTAAGCTCATTTAGTAGAAAAATTACCAAAATCGTGTCTAAGGTCTTCGACCTCACGACACATCATATTGTTTGACATTCGAATAATGTACGTGTGAAAACCAGTTTTGGGGAGGGGAAAAATCTAATTGGTTTCTTTTTTACAGATATGGATCGTTTCCCGAAGTTCGATATGGTCGTCTCAGCACCACCTCAACTCACGATGTGGTATAATGATTTGGATGGAGATCACAGAAGGACCCTTAACAAATACGTAGGTGCATTGACAGAACTAATCAATATGAATGGTTGGCCAGAACTAATTGAGGTACTCACGGGATATTGGGATAACCGTAGGATGGTGTTTCGGTTTGGAACTGCTGAAATCACCCCAACTTTGGAGGAAATAAGAGACTGTATAGACACCGTGGGCACCGGAATAGAAAGAAGAGCAAGAAAGCAAGAAGACGTCTTCATCCCCAATAAACCTTCCGTAGATAATCTTACAAACTGGTTTGGGTTGAGAAAGGACTTTGCCTACTGGTGCCAGGAATCTCATGTAGCATTGAAGGACCTTTATATCCGATTTGGGCATGCGAGCTTTTACGTCACACGCAATCGAGAGTTCAAGATCTCCTACGGAGAATGGAACGAGATCCGTCCCCTGGCATTTGCTGTAGCGTTATTAGGAACAATGGTCTTCCCTCATGGTCCGAGTTTGAGTATCAATACCCGAGTCATAACACTCGTCCACACTTTGTTCAAAGGATATGAAAACCAGGGGATAACAAGATACTATCCTATAGCTCCGGTCATCCTGTCCGACATGTATCGAGCCTTGGGAAAATGTAAAGAGGGACACCGATACTTTCAAGGATGTAATTTACTCCTCCAGTGGTGGATCCTCAGCCACTTAATAAAAGGTACCGGGACTCAGGAGTTACATACCCTCGACAATCAAAATACCCTTAAGGATTTGAATGACCGTTTGTATTGGGCAAATATGAACAATCGGAGGACAAAGGAGAAATGGGCCCAAATTTTCTCCGAATTAGGAGAAGAAGACCTCCAATGGATGCTCAACCGTTTTATATCCAAAGAAGTCATCGTGGGAAGTCGTAGAAATATTGTGCTTCCTCTACCAGGCATTCGGGGAATTCGCCCTTACGCACCATTTCGAGTCTTGCGACAGTTTGGAAGAAGACAAACTATACCTAAAGAAACGTACTATGGCGCGTATGTGTACGATATTGGAGATGATAGAGTTCACGATGCGTTGGAAATGTTCAGAGAATGGAAATGCGCTAAACGTATGAATAAGGACACCATCGAACCTGACCGCTTCAATGCGGGGTACGACAGAGGTTACAAAGAATGGCTCAAAAAGGACATACAGAACGTCTCCTTTCAAACTCCACGTAACTTTCACAATATAACAGAAAGAGAAGCCAAAGCAGTGGCCGAGCTACGAGAGATAAAAGAAGAGACCAAAGAGGTGTACGCTAAGTTTGCAGAAAATCAAGACGCTCTTGAGAAGGTGACTCGAGAAGTTGAAAGACTGAGACGTGGTTATGATGATTTTGATAACTGGATCAAAGAGAAAATTGAGAGAATGCGATACGAAAGCTTGGAAGACAAAGGACGTCTGGGTGAAGGTTTTCTGCTGATACTAAGGCACATGTTTCAGCAATATAAATTTCGGAATGACGTTGATGGAGCAGGATCATCTGGAGCGGCATAGTGAACTTCGCCCCTGCGTGGGCCTGTTATTGTTGTACTTTCAAATTGCCCCTGCGTGGGTTTGTTTTTAATATTTGTTTCCCTTTTTTAAAAACATTATTATTCATTAGTGAATGTTATTTTGGGGGGAATTGTTTATTTGGTTCAAATTCACACGTACATCATTCGAATGCGCTAGGCCTACCCTTGGCACAAAAGGGTCCCCCTACATGTTTTAGGACGCGATATGCATGTACATATGTGTGTTTAACTGATTATGTGTTCTGTTGCTATGAATGAGGATATCGAAAACCCCACTCCTATCCAGAAGTTTCCAAAAAGTATACAAAAGCCACTATTGCAAGATGTCCGACCAAAATTTTCGAGTCTCAAGTTTCTCTTAAAAAAAAAAAAATGTTTTCCAGTTCTCATTCAGGGGATAAAGATATCCTCAAACAAAGCAACTTGTGTGTTTATCTGTTCTCTATGTGATATTATGCCTTTTTTATACTCCAATTATACACTAACAGATCTGCCTTTGAGTTGTTTCACTTCACAGGTACCTTTTAACTGGTCTGTGTCGATCAAAGCTGGCAAATCATCCTTACTTCACCAGATCGAAAGGTCCTACAGATTCCTTCCCTAGACCCAATTCAGACAAAGGAAAGAAAGTTATGGGAGACCAAAATGACGAAACGCGTATTACTGACCTTTGTGTAAATAAAATTTACTATACAAGTCCTTCCTCTATTTACACTTTGGTCCATATTCTAGATAATTCCACATTCTCTAGAATATGCTAAAGACTTCTTCCACATTCTAAAATGTTCTAGAGAATTCTAGGGAATTCTCTAGTCTTCTCCAAGAATCTAGAAGGTTCTAGAGCCTTCTTGAAAACCTCTTCAAGACTCTAGCTCCTCTTGCCCCATCCGTATGCTGCACAACGGCTGGAAATATGGCGGGACGTCACAACTTGGTCTAAAAATTCTAAGTCTAGGGAGAAAATTTCAACTATAATTGAAGAGAAGAAAAGGTAATCAAAAAGTAGAATGATAATTTGGGTACCGTTAATTAATTACTTGTTCACACTTAAGCAAAAGTTATTCATAGTCGACAACAAAATTAAGACAAATTTGTCAATCTTTTAATTCCCTTTTTCACTGTGTACATGTATTTTAAAAAATACATATATATATATATATATATATATATATATATATATATAAGAATAATTTGTGGATAAATGAAACTAAACCATTCAATTCATTTCTCTCAGTTTTTATTTTAGTCTATTTAAAATGATAAAAAAGTTAAATTTTTAATGGTTCATATAATATGCTTAAGACCACAAATTAAAAAATATTTTACATGTTTTCAATTTTAATACCATACGATACAAACATTTTCTTTATTTTTTTAAATTTTGTATCAAGTTAAAATCAGATAAATAAATTAAAACAAAATATTATTGTATTAATATCATAAAAAGTTCATTAGTAAATACAATAAAAAGTAGGAAAGTTTCATTTTTCATGAGTTATATTAATTATAATAAAAGATACATTTAAAATATTAATTTAAATTTAACTTTTAATAATTTTTTTATATAAATATAACACACTCCTTATTTAAATCGCGTACTATATAATCAATATTTCTAATAAAATTTTCTTTATACTCAAAACTTGAATAAAATTAAAATAATTCACCACTACATCACGATTCGATTTGGGTTATACGCAATATGTGGTGAGAGTGGGGGAACATCCATTTGGCCGTCAAAGTGCATTTTATAAGACCAAAAAATTAGAATTAAATGGTCAAACACGTTTCATTTTTTTCTTTTTGGCTGTGGTGTGGCTGGCTTGGGTGGCTGCTTTCATATTATAAAATAGTAAAATGAAATAATTCAACACAAAATTCACACTCAGTACTTAAGTGTATAGTGTTTTATTAGTTAGTTAAGTACTGAAATGACTATTTAAGTGTTATTTTTTTTTTAATAAATATAATATAAAGTTGTATACTTGGTCTTTGTTTCTTCCTTGCCATTTGGTTTTATTTTGGCCGATTCTACCTGCCTGCTTTGTCATCAAATTAGTCTCTATCGCTAAATACGTGTCATATATCTATTGATCTGAGACGTACTTTAAAAAGAAATGTTATTGTTCGTCTGTTTCAATGTAAATCCATACTAAAATAAAACTCCAATGAAGGATATGTTTTATATTTTCATGAAATAAAAATTGATTTACTCTCACATTTTTTAGTGACATGGTTATTGGGATCTCATAGTTTGATAAAATACTTTACCTTTTTTTCTATTGTTTTAGAAAATTAGAAGAGAAAAAAATGAAATTAATTAGTTATAAGTTAATTTTTTTCATATTCAATCTTGAAGTTTGTATTGAAGCATGTTTTAAATTTTGATCAAGAAGTTCCATATTTTAGGGAGATATCTAACAAAGGCAACCCTACATTAAGTAAGGCTCGAACTCGACACTTTTTGTCTTAAGATCATCTTTAATTTACGTTAAATTTTACAAAATTTGGTGTTTTGAGCTTCAAACTCACGCCATTTTTTATATCAAATTTAAAGTGCGAATAGTGTTACACCAAATTTGGTGTAACATTATTCATCACATCAATCCACTTTTGAATATTTAAATATTATTTTATCATATAAATTTTGAATTAAAAATTATATAAATTGTATGTTTTAATTAAATCTCTTGTATATTTAATTATTTTCGTATAGTGCTTTTATAATATTAATTTTAGATATAAAATGTTAATTTTTTTATAAATTAATTTTTCTATATATAACATTTTAAAAAAATTAAAATTTATGTTAATTTGACTATAAATTATAATTGGATATAACTATACTTAATCTTCACAAAAATTATAAATAAAAACATATGAATTATATACGATGGATGTTATAGAAAAAATTAGTTTTATGAAATAAGAAAAATAATAATATAATAATAAAAAGGGAGAAAAATATTTTTTTTATAAAAGATTTGATATAGTGGATTGAAATTGATTATATCAAAAGTAGTGTTGCCCTAAAATGAAAAAGTACATATCATTTTATCACAATTCTGTTCGAATGGTCAAATTAAGGAGTTACGATAAAATAATTAATCGAAGTAAAAGTTATTTTTATATAATCAAAATTAAAGATAGCATGATTGACAAGCACTAATTTAGGTGATTCAGTCATTGAGAAGGTTGAACTTGTTTGGACTGAGAGCTAAGTCATAGTATTACAACAACTTTTAAATAATAAATAAATAAATAAAGTTTCAAATATGTGGGGCTTCTACATACACAATAATACTTTGTCTAATTATGAATTATTCTTCAGTATATATATATATATATATATGATAATATTAATTCAAAATTACAAATATTCATTCAAATTTTAACAACAATTCCAATTTGTCCAAAATTGAGGAAATAGTCTCAACAGCCTCTGATTTAATTTGTCTGTTATCTCTGCTTTTCTTTTCTTATGGATATATTTACTTTTCATTTTTTTAATTTTTATATTGGGTGTTCAAAATGGTGCAACATTTTTTATGAATAATTCATAGTTCACCATTAACTTTGACTGATTCACTATGGTTTAATTTAATAAATTCAATTTACAATTATTATTTTGTGACAAAGTGTTTGGTTAGTGTTGTTTTTGTCTAATTAATATTTACAATTTTATATTATAACTATTGTTTTGTGCCAAAGTACCTAAGTGTTTGGTTATTTTTTTTTTAATTTCAATAATTACTTTGAACACTTCAAAAAATTGAAGATTTCGTACAAGTGAAACTAAAGTTGCTTATATTATTATCATTATTTATATTTTTTGATCTTAATGTGCTATGTCTTTATTTATTTCTCTACTGTTTTTTATTTATATGTTTGAATAATTATTTTGAACACGTCTAGCTAGTTGGTATACTACTAAGTTTTCATAATACAAGAACCTGTGATAGAGAATATATAGATATCATGATATCTTCGTTGTTAAGATTTTAAATTTAAATTTCGAAAATAAAAATATCATACACTGAAAATTTGTACTTTTCAATTTTATACATTACGCGCATGTATTCCAATTAATTAAGGCACACCCAAAATAAGTATCAAATAGAACGAAATCTCCTCCATAAATGAGACTTTTCTACTCGTAACTTACAAATATAAATTTAATCGAATTTTAATATAGTCATGGATACCGAAAAGGGAACTAAAGGATTAGTACATACATGTGCATGCATGGTTGACTAAATTTTATATAAATTGGAATATATTTAAATAATTTTGATTGGGAAGTACGTGGTAGTTTATACATCGTGTAAGCATTTTCTATATCTATAAAAATATAAAATAAATAAATTTTAGTGAACATACCATGTGATAAATGATTAATTAATTGTTGAAAAGTATCAAACAAGTATTATTAGAGTATACGTGTTCTATACGAGGGAAAATAAATTATTGTATTAAATTCTCTTTCACACGATATTTCGTTTTCTGCTAATTAATTCTTGCCACGCTTAAAATAATTCTTTTTCTAGAAAAAAGTAACATATATATATATATATATATATATATATATATATATATATAAAAGTTATTTTTAAAACGGAAAAGGGCCTAAAATAACCTCGAAGTATTGAAAATGGTACACAATTACCCTCCATCCACCTATTGGCCCCCAAATACCCTTCACATCCACCTTTGGGTCCAAATTTACCCCTTCATTAACGGACCAAAATTAAAAATACGGAAAAAGGCCTAAAATACCCTCGAAGTATTGAAAATGGTACACAATTACCCTCCATCCACCTATTGCCCCCCAAATACCCTTCAAATCCACCTTTGGGTCCAAATTTACCCCTTCATGAACGGACCAAAATTAAAAATAATTAAATAATATTTTTTAATTACGTGGCACTCAATCTTTGGTTGTAATTTAATATTTAAAATAACTTTAAACCCACCCATTTTAACTAAACCCGCCCTACTTGACCCAATTTAAAAAAATTAACCCATCTAATTAAATTATCCTAAAATTTTATTCCTCCCATTTTCACAATTTCCATGACTCCATTGTCTTCTTCTTCTTCATGAAGAAAATGTTAGCTTCTTCTTCGATTTCTTTCCCCGAAGAATTTAATCTCGTACACACACGTAGTTGATGTACTTCTATGGCTCTTCTTCTTCTAAACTTTTCCAAGAATAAGATGTGCACTTTCTTTCCCTTACAACAAATATATTGTTTTTTTTAAAAAAAAGAAAATTAATCATATAATGTTTTCACCAATTTTAGCAAAATATCAGTCCCTTCTACACACGTGGGGAACATATAATTTTTTCAAGATTGTAAAAAAAAAGTTATAGACAGTCCATGTTATCATACGTCTAATTTTTGATCTGTCGGTCCACCATTTTCACTATTATTATTGATGTACTTCGATTGAACTTACATGTACGAGATTGAAGTTCTTCAGGACAAGAAATCGAAGAAGAAGCTGAAATTTTCTTCATGAAGAAGAAGACAATGGAGTCATGGAACTTGTGAAAATGGGAGGAATAAGGTTTTAGGATATTTTAATTATATGGGTTATTTTTTAAATTGTGTCAAGTGGGCCGGTTTAGTTAAAATGGGTGGGTTTAAAATTATTTTAAATATTAAATTACAACCAATGATTGAGTGCCACGTAATTAAAAAATATTATTTAATTATTTTTAATTTTGGTCCGTTCATGAAGGGGTAAATTTGGACCCAAAGGTGGATTTGAAAGGTATTTGGGGGCCAATAGGTGGATGGAGGGTAATTGTGTACCATTTTCAATACTTCGAGGGTATTTTAGGCCCTTTTTCGTATTTTTAATTTTGATCCGTTAATGAAGGGGTAATTTGGACCCAAAGGTGGATGTGAAGGGTATTTGGGGGCCAATAGGTGGATGGAGGGTAATTGTGTACCATTTTCAATACTTCGAGGGTATTTTAGGCCGTTTTCCGTTTTTAAAATATATATATATTTTAATGAGTATTTTCATCAAAAGTAGGAAAATAATTTCCTCACTGGCGTTAATACCTCAAAACTACTCAATAATTAATCTTTTAGATTTATGATATGAACGAAGTGATAATTTATGAAATTATTACTTGGATTTTTATGTACGTTCAAAACAATACAAATCGTGCTTATAATTATGGATAAATGACAGAAATTTCACATTTAAATTTTCTTATTATCATTATTAATTTTACAAAATCGCAAAATCCCTCATTTTCACACATCAGATTAATGTATTTGGCGCATCAAATTAATGTATGTCGCACATCAAATTAGTGTATCATGTATAAATATACATAACATTAGTGTATCATATATAAAATATAGTGTATCTTACTTCACGATTAATGTATCTCACGCATCAAATTAATGTATCAACGCTTATATTATTGTATTGATTTGAGGGATTTCTGTAATTATAAACTTATAAGGGACAAATGATATTTTGTCTTAAAAGTATGTGATTTCTGTCTTTTGTCTAGTTATTATATATATACAAAATATTAAAACATATTTACTTTGTATTAGATAAATAATTTCACATAAATTGAGTCGTTTTTCTCTAGATTTTTTTCGTAAATTAGGGAGGATGCGAGGGGGGCAAACGAGGACGGAGCAAATCGGAGTAGGAGGGTTACAAGAGATGGGTCGCAAAGGCGGGTTCAGTTCAAGCGGCGTCTCGGGTGGAGAGGGTGCCCAGGAGGAGGGTGGTCCGGTTGATGAGTCCCAAGTATAGAACCAAAACTTGATCATGAACAAGTTTGAAGTTGATTACTAAAAAATAATTTAGTGTTAATTTTTTTAAACCTTTTTTTGCTAGAAAAAAAATGATATTGAATGCTTTGTTTGTTATGTCTATAGTGTAATCTACATTATAGGTGTGTTTGGTATATGGATATTTATTTATTTATTCATGTGAAATTTATATGTTTGATAACTAAGCAAAAAATATAGCAGAGTATGAGGGTGGTGAGGATGGTGAGGAGAGGGTTACAAGGATGTGGACGGAGATCGAGTTTAGTTTCATCGTTAGATTGTTCTAAATTTTTGGATGACGTTTTCAGTAAGTTTATTTTTTTTAGAAAAAAATATTTATACTCAAATTCGAATCTTTATTAAAGGAGAAAACAGTTTCATTATTATATTACAATTCATATTGATAAAATTAAGCCGGTTAATAGCTTGTAGCTAAATTTTAAAATGTATTAATATATGGTATTTTTAAATTTGGTCTCAATTGTCAATTTTTTAGTTTAGGAGGTGAATAAGTAAGATATTTAAACTATATTATAAAGTTAACAATTAGTAGACACATGTGTTATATGATAAATTTATATTCTATATAGCAAGTTGATCACCTGAAATTTGATATGTAAGATATGTGTTTATTTATTTTCGCGTGCATATACTAGTAGGTGTAGTTTCATATATATGGTATGACGAGAATAATTTATACTATGGCGAGATAATCTATACGTCGTCTTATTTCTTCCTTTTCGTAGGAACTCACAACAAAAAAATCGTATGATATAAATGAACAAGTAATAGTAAATCGAAGAATAAAAATAGTAGGAAAATACTACTCATAATAATAATAATACCCAAAAGGGAAACTATATAGAGCATGTTCAACAATTAACTAGCTAGCCTTCTTCCCTAATCTTAATTAATCCATCTAAATAAGATTTAATCTGTTTAGCTAACTAGCTAATCTTGCTAAAACTCCAACTAATGCTGCTGAATTAGCAGTAGCAGCTTCACCTTGCTTAAAATTATCTCTTGAATCATTATATTGATCACTATTATCTGGTCCTCCAACAATTGCCCCAACTAAATCATTTGGATTTGGTGCATTTCTTTTGAACCATTGATCAAAACCTTCTTGGCAACCCACTGGTTTTTTGTCTTTTTTAATTGAAACAATTGATGCTCCTCTATGATGAACTTTTTGTGGGTAATGTGTACCAAATCCAACCATGTAACTCATTTTTTGAGGGTTTTCACCAAGTATATAATCTACCTGAAAATAATAATTGGAAAGTTTTTAGTAAATGATAATCTAACTAGTTTTTTCTAGTTATAGACACAGATATAACAACAGCATATTCAGTATAGTTTTATAAAAGGGTCTGACATTGATACAACGACAATTAACAATAAAATATTTGATGTAATTCTATAATTGGAGTTTGAGTAGATCAGTAGGATGTATGCAGATATTATCGATATGTATATATATATTTTTAAGGATAGAAAAACTGTTTTAAATAGATCCTAGGATCACAGAAAAGAAACAAATATGAAAAGGGTAGCAAGAAATACTGACAATCGAATAGCAAGAATAAATAGGGTCAAACCTTGATACAATAATAATTAATAATAACATGTTCGATGTAATTCTATAATTTGGGTTTGGGTAGGTTAGTAGGATATATAATTTGGGTAGATTAGTAAGATGTATGTTGAACTTATCGTTGTGTATATTTTAGTGGGATAGAGAGACTATTTTCAATAGATCTTCAAGTCACAGAAAAAAGCAATACGAAAAGGGCAACAAGAAAATCTGACAACAAAATAGCAAAAATAAATAGGGTCTGACATCGATACAACAATAATCAATAATAACATATTCAATGTAATTCTATAATCGAGGTTTGAATAGATTAGTAGGATGGATGTAAATCTTATCCCTACATATACTTTTGTGGGATGCAGAGAATGTTTTCAACAAATCCTTAGATTACCAAAAAGAAACGAATATGAAAATAGAAAAAAAAACTCAGACAATAAAATAGCAAGATGTAAAGTTGTGAAACAATCGATAGTACTATTAATGCCATTTTCATGTCCCTAAAAGAATATCTATAAGTAAATGTCTCTTTAACTGTCAGATTTTTAATTTTAAAAATAAAATAGATTACCTGAAATTTAACGAAGCTTATAAGTTCCGAAGGCTCCACATTTCCACTAGAGCATTGTAGAGAATTTTTAGTGGCAATAAGTTGTTATAACAAAAGTTGTTGTTGTGACAAATTGAAGATTATTCCAATAACCCCACCATAAAAGTCCTCTATTAGTTGTCTTTATGTTGTTATTTCCCTTTTGTATACAATTGCATATAAATTCCTCTGCATATTTTTTGTACTCATTCAATGAAGTACTTTCATTTCCTGCAAATTTATTCTCCAGCAGATCCTGCAAGAAATTAATAACGTGTTAATGAATTGCGCGAGTTTAACTTAAATAAACTAAAGTTGATGAAGTTGGTTCGATAAGAAGCGGATTCAGGATTTGAGCTTAAAACTAATATTTTCTGTATCTTAATTTATGTAGCACTGTTTAATTTGACATAAAGTTTAGGAATCCTTAAACATGTGAATGTAAATCACTTCATTACGGAAAAAGAGAAATTATAGAGTAAAGTTATTTCTAATTATTAAAGATGATTTTATTTTTTGAAAATGATATTTTAATAATAAATTTCGGATTTTGTCACAAATAATATTAATATAAAATAATTACCTTGGCAATGAGTACTTGAGCACCAATATATTTGTCATCCCATGATAAATTTGATCTGGTACCTCCACAACTAGTGGATTTTTCATTAATGTAATCAAGGTATGTTTGCTCTTTGGTGGCTTTATACAACCAAGCAGCAGCCCACAATAGTTCATCCTGTTAAGAAAGGAAAAAAAACATGTATATACATAATTAAATTTTTTTATAATAATAATGTTTGTCTAAATATCGTTGACGGTTATAGCGAAACGTTATTATCAAGAACATATAATATATAATAATATGAAAATTGATTACAGTAAAAACTTATCTGTTATATTGAAATGTTGTTACAGTGAGGCTTGAGAGTAGAGAGTAGATAGTAGATATCACTATTTGGAAAGTCAAACAATAAGTTGGATTTAATCCCAATCTAAACTTCAAAGATTATTAAATATGTCACATTTATCGGAAAAAATAATTATAATTAGGTTCATAGCTTAATCAACAAGACAATACGACTCTTCATTTATAATACACGTAAATATTTATTTTTAATATCGTCGTATAAATTGAAATTACCTCAAAGCCGGAGCTACCATAGAATATACGGGCCTCAGGAATGCTATTTGTGTACACGCCTGGAAACTTTATAGCAAAATCAAATAGCTGCAAAACAATGCAATAATTAATTAACATTTGACTCACAAATAGCTATGTAATACGTAAATTTGAATTAAATCAAATAAATATAATTGACCAATATTAGCATATAATACTTTCTTTTTTTAAAATAAAAAGAATCTTTACACAAATAATTGAATAGATTACTATTTATTTTCTAAATGTATAAATAGATTATACACATATCATATGATGTTAATTATTTTAATTTAATCAATTATGTGAATAAGGTTATTTTTCTCTTCCAAAAAAGTTAATTTTGTAAGTATGATTTATTACCTAATTAATTCTCATAATCATTACTCCGTCCGTTACATTTTTACTTGACCCTTAACACAAAAAAGTATTTATTTATTAGGAGTCAAAATTAATGCAATTAATTACGTTTTGAAATTTTAACAGTTAGTATTTTATATAATTATTTAATAATAAAAAAATTATATTTAAAATATGAAGCAAAATAGATTGATTCACTGAAATTTGCAAGTTAAAATATATATATCTTTTTTTTTAATATAAAAAACAAATGAAAAGATCTTTATAACGAGCATAAATTTTAAGTATGATTACTAAATCAAATAATTAACGCATATAATTTAAATATAAATATTATTAGTCATAGCTTAGTTGTCACCTCTTTTGCATGAGTAAGAAGATGATTCGAGTAACTCGAATCAGACTTCTTAAAAGCAACGGCCGCAGCAGCTAAGGCTGCAGCCGTTTCTCCAGCCAGGTCAGCACCTGGGTGTTGTTCATCAATTTTGTAAACACTTCTCGGTGTTGTCATATCTTCCGGCCTCTCCCAACAATTATGATCGGAAATTCCCTCTCCGATTTCGCCATATAAAACATGAGACTCTTTATGTGCTTTGATGAAATAATCAGTTCCCCATTTGATTGCATTCAGAGTATTTTTCAGCTCATTTTTTGAATTTAGGTGAGATTCGAATTCAGTTGCGCTCCATGCTAGCAATGTTGTTGTAAATGCCATCGGAAATCCAAATTTTACGTTGTCTCCGGCATCATAATATCCTCCTGTTAAATCAATCTAATTGGGAATATGAAAAAGAAAAAAAAGTTATATCGTAAAATTACATGATCAATAAAGATTTATATAATCTATAAAAACAAATGAACAGTACATAATTGATGAGTTCATTTGAATCTAGAGTTTTAAAAACAAAACCTAGGAATTTGTGAAAAATCAATAAAAAGTATTAAGTACTAACATTAGGAGTAATAAATAAATCTGAAACTCATAAAATTAAATTTTTTTATCGTATTTATTTGAAAATTTAACATAATAATAATAATTATTGTTGTTTGTTCTAATTGATCGCTCCTTAAAGAGAAAGGTATACAAGCATAATTATTATTTTTGGACAATGAATTTATGGATAAAGTCAAATTAAAAAATAATAAATTCAATTGAACCCGTTACATTGATGATCGTATAGGTTTGTGCAAAAAAAAAAAGTAAAATCAGTTAAAGCCATTATCCTACGACATTTTTATATTAATACACAAAGATAGTAATAAATCGTTCTTATATATTATCAAAAATATTTCGATTGTTTATTGATTACACTAAATTCTGATAAAACAAAAGAGTCTTTTGTGTACTTGTGCAAAAAAAATAAAAATGTTTGGGTGATTTATATATGCCGATGATAAATCTATAACTAAAGATTTTAGATTCCCATGGTAAGGAAGGAAATACTTACAAGATTTTGCTTAGATCTATAAATTATAGATTCATCTACTTTTAATAATCTTGTTTATCGATCGATGTATATATGTTAGAAAAAATTACTAAGCACATATACTTGATACCTCGAGAAATGATCAAATGTGACATACAAGATTTTAGAATTTCGAACTCAAATGATAAAATTAAAATTCTGAATCTGTCTCTTACGTTTACGTACCCCATCATCTTTGCCATCTTGAAGGGCTGAATCTCCACGCCATTGTACACGTTGATTATGAGGCAATTTTCCAGATCTTTGTGCTTCAAAATACAATAAAGATTTTGTAAGTGCTTCTCCATAATCAATTGAAGCTCCATTTACAAATAAAATCATAAGGCAAAAACCAAGCATAAAATTATTTGTTGAAGCCATGATTATAATAAAATTATATAATTCAAGAGAAATTTTTTTAGTTTGTGAGCTCTCTTATAATATGGTTTGAGGATATTGCATGATAAGCACACATATATATATATATGTTGAGAGTTATATGCAAGACAAAAACTCTAATTATGAGACATTATTTTTTGCCTTTTAAAAAAAAATTCTAGAAAGTACTTTATGTAGATTGTAAAAATGGAAAGAATTTTTTACACTTTATTGATTATTAAATATAAATTGTCTGAAGAATCCACAAAATTCATTCTTAAAATAATATATATATATATATATATATATATATATATATATATAAAGAGAATTTGGAGGATCCTATCAATGAAATGGAAAAATGGAAAGAATATCTTTATCTACTACGTATAGACAATCTTAATTATTGAAAAAAATTAATTCAAATATACTAACGATAAGAAAAATAATCTTATCAGCATCGTTATTTATATCAAATTAAAGTTATATTTAATTTAACGCTAGAGTCGAGGAATATCACAAGTAAAAGGGAATATGGTTCATTTCCTCATTTTCCCTTTTTGATTATAAGTTATTTCTATTTTGAGTGTTATATTCTAATACTTAGCGTATATATTTTATTCATAGTTTATTAATAACATGTATATAATATTATTTGAAAAGTAGTTATTCGGGAACAAATGGATCGTTTATCTTGAAATCAAACTTTAGGGGTGAGAGAGAAGATAAAAATAGAATGTTGTAAAAATTTCACTTAAAACGTATAGATTTTTTTATATAAAAAATTAAAATACATGGAATACCTTATTTTTAAAAGAAAATATATTCAGAGTTTATCATATATTATTTTCAAAAAGTTATTTTTTTTCCAAAAATAGGTTTATACAAAAAAGAAATTTTATATTTTGACTAGTTTGAATTTTCTAGAAAAGATTAGTACATTGTTGCAATCCATGTGAACTTGGAAAAAAGATACCATGCATATGTTTTCACCATTTGAGATTTTTGTTTTCGGCGAAAATGTTTTATCTTTAAAGTAAAATTTTGAGATGAAACTTCGAATAAATTAGAGCCAAATAAGTAGCAAATATCGAGTAAAGAAAAAAAATATCGAGCTAAGATATAAAATATTTAATTATCTTTAAAAATATTAAATAAGTATGCGATTAAATAAATAAATAAAATTAAAAATAATAATATTTAATTTTTCACTCATAAAAAATACAAACAAGGAATAAAGGTAAATTGAAATTGGATCATATAGCCTGTGTTGATTCGTTAAAATTCATTTTCCTTCTCCTTTATGATCCATCTTCTATTTTCATTTTTAGTTTTTTTTAGTTTTTAATAATATTTTACAATATTCACTTTCATTTCAAATCTAAATTCTAGATTAATAACAGAATATCTATATGGAAAATAATATCACATTCTTCTCATTTTGAGTTATAACCAGCTTATCTCTTTAAAAAAAAATTCAACTATCTTAAAATTCAAAGTTTGAATTGACAAATTAATTTGAAATTAATTTCAAATTAACAGTTATAGACTTATAGACATAAATTAACAGTTATAGACTTATATCATTCCACACAAACAAAGGAGTTCAATTTTTATTTTATTTTTAGCATTTCTTCGGTAGATACCTTATTGCTACGAGTGGCAAATGAGCCGTTTGAGTTGAATTTGGACACATTAAAATAAATCGATTTCATAAATAAGTCATTGTTTATCCAAAAGTTATAGGAAAAGTACCTAAACACAATTATTTTACCATAATTTTTTTTAAAAAAAATAATTATCATTTGAAAAAATTACGAAAATCTCTACTCATTTCTATTCTCGAAAACATCACTCTTACGCGATGTATTGGAATGATGTATCACGATAGGTGTGCCTTGTATCAACAAAGGTAATGTATCAAGACGGGATGTATGGGACATTGAGCTATGCATAGAAACAAGTGTGTATGTTTTTATCAATAAACTATATCAGAACACAATGTATCGGACGTTGAGTGGTATCCAAACCGGGACGTAGGGTGATGTATTCGGAATCGGGATACAGTGTATCCAAAATTCTTAAGTTTTAAGAGATTTTTATAATTCTTATAATTTGAATACGTTGAGCTATGTAACGAAACACGATGTATCCGAAATCAGAAAACAATTATATATCATAAAACTATGAGATTTGTGTAAAATATACATTATATGGTCTTAGTTGGGCCGAGCATTGGTTAAGTAACATATCATAGATCAATTCGTAAAACTCTTACCAAATTTTAATCTTGTGATTGTTTCTTTCCCAATTTGTTTAATTATCAAACAAAAAATATTTTCTCTATTTATTACAACTATTTGACATATCAAACAAACCTCTAGTATTATAGCTATATATAACATATCAAATAAGTTTGTAGTTATCAATAATGGTTTGTGGTGGAGTGATAACTACTACTTCATTATTAATCAGAAGTCTCGGATTTGAGTCCATCTAGATACAAAATCGACTCTTTTAGGTAGTACTTTACCCAATTAGGACTTTCCGTAGCGAATTTGGATGTATACAATATAATGTATAATAATGACATTTCACATACACAAGCTCTGGCTCAGCTTCATACTTACAATTTGCATAATTTTCTCAAATTTACAAGCCCAAATGAGCCCAAAATCACATTGTCCAACTCTAAATCAAATAAAAATAACACTACACACACATTTAAGATGTTAAATATCAAGTTATAAACAAACTTTTTCATATTAAACTACTTATAGCATATTATTATCAAGTTATAGCATATTAAGAAATATTATATTATTCTCATTAATTTTTTAAAATAATAATTAACTTATTTTAATAATTCAATTACCATATTTAAACCAATGTAATTAATTACACTTATTATTTTAAGTTACCTTTTTTAAACAAAACTCTTAATTAAAGTTATTTAAATTAAATATTATTTAGTTACCTTTTTTAAGATAACTACAAAATTATAGGGTTTTTATCAAAATTTAAAAAATTACAGTTTTAAAACTGTAAAACATTATTTAAAAAAAAAATTGTATTCCCCAAAATTTTTGTTCTTCCCATTTATTTTCAAAATCATTACAATCGCACGCCTCTCAAAACCTTTCAACATTTTCACTTGCTTTCACCATTTTAGCACGCCTAATTCCTCTCTCAAAATTCCATCTCTCTTAACATTATTCTTCAAGAATTCTCAAATAGTTCCATTCAAATCTTAATTTTTAGCACTCAAATCTTTAAATATTGAGATAAACAAACCGTACAATGGCTAAAAGAAGCAAAGAAACCCCAAGAAAAAGTAGAAGATTGAATGAAGAAGCAAGTTCGGACGATTTTCATGCTCCATCTTTCAAAATTTTATCACAAACACAAAATCCAAAGGAAGATGAGAAGAAGAGAAAAGGGAAAGAAAAGAAAAAAGAAGATGAATCTGAGAAAACGACTAAAGAAAGAGGAAAGAAAAGGAAAGGAAAACAAATCGAGGAATCATCATAGTCTGAATCTGATTTTGTGGAAGAGTTGAAAAAATCAAAATCCAAAAAACCAAGAGCAGAAGAAGAAGAAACAGATAAACACAAAAAAAGTTCAAAGGTTAGTAAAAGTTAATTTTTTAATTTTTTTTATGTTCTGTTGTTTTTTTTTTCTTTTATTTGGGTATAAAATAGTTAAAATACAATTTTTGTGTAAAATAAATAATGTAATAATTGTTTATGATTCCATATATGAAATTTATGTTTAAATAAATATTGTTTTTTTTATGTGTGATTCACCGTATGAATTGTGTATGATAAATGTATAAATTGTGTATGATCCACTATATGAATTTTGTATTATTCACTGTATGCTTCACTGTATGATTCACTGTATATATAACATGTGTATGAATTTTTTTTATCAAGTTTTTGGGTATTGTTTTCATTATATTATATATTTTTTCATTATATTATATAATTAGAAAATTATATAGGTTAAAATTTTATGATAACTGTATGAATTGTGTATGATTCACTTTATGAATTTTGTATGATTCACTGTATGAATTTAGTATGATTCACTGTATGATTCACTGTATATATAAAATGTGTATGAATTGTGTATGATTAATGTATGAATTTTGTATGATTCACTGTATGAATTTTGTATGATTCACTGTATGATTCACTGTATATATAAAATGTGTATGAATTTTTTTTGGCAAGTTTTTGTGTACTGTTTACTAGTAATATTCATAATTAGTTATCCTCAAATGGACTTTGGCGTTGTCAAAATCGGAGAGAAAGATTTTTTTCACATAATGAGTCAACCGGGCAGACCTTGGGAGGACGGGGTAAGACCTTTTTTTCAACTAAATATTATGTTTTTGAGTTGCAGTGATATATGTATGTTTTCTGTATGTATATTTTATGTATGAAATATGTGTGAACAGTGAATGAATTAGATATGTATTTTTTTTTAAAACAACATATTAATACAATTGCAGTGATATATGTACTATTGCAGTGATATATGTATGTTTTCTGTATGTATATTTTCTGTATGAAATATGTGATATATGCTGTTTTTTGTATGTATGTTTTCTGTATGAAATTTGTGTGATATATATATGTTTTAGTATGGTTATTTTCTGTATGAAATATGTGTGAACAGTGAATGAATGAGATATGTATTTTTTTTTGTTAAAACAGCATATTAATACAATAATGTATTATCTTCGAAAGAAGGCAAAATACTCCCAAAATGTCACTTCTTACAGTACTGTTGATTGTTGGTTTATGGCATGGGTTGATAACATTGAGAAACAGTGGAGACAAACACAATGTGACATGAGATGCATATCACCGGACCATGATGTTGGACAATGCATTAGAGGATATAAGCTGCTTGCTAACATTCCGTAGGATAGGGTTGATGAAGTAATCATCCCAGTCAACATCAATGACAAATTCCACTGGTTTCTTGTTGTATTCCGAATCAAAAGTAGATGTCTATATGTATATGATTCGATGATGGGAGGATCTGTATTCAAGGAAAGTCAAAGAAGCCGTTGATAAGCTTGCAACCATGATTCCTTTATTTCTGACGAGCACAGGTTTTTATGGCAAAAGGCTTGATTTGTATGCGAATAATCTCCCTGATTATCAACAGAAGTCTCACTCTGAACCTCTAAGTATCAAGAATGTTACACATGTTCCTCAACAAGAAGAAAGTTCAAAGTATGTATATTTCTTACATTATTTTTTTATTCATTTTAAATTGAAATTGTTAATATTCATTACAATTTTTTTTTTCAATTTGTTTACAGTGATTGTGGTTTATACACATCTCTATTTGCCGAATACATGAGCAATGGAGTTTTTGATATGTCACATATTGATATTGATTCAACATATCATCGTCAAAGATATGCAACATTACTTTGGCATTATGAGAAATCAAAGAATGATGAAGGCGCAATCAGTGAAAGTGAAGTTACAGGAACAGTTGCTAGCAAAAAGGGTGGACCTCGAACTCATAAAGAACAAGTTATGGACACCACCAATTATCATACTCCAAAATTCCGTATCAGGAAGTAGAAATCTTCATGGCACATAGATAATTTATTTGAAAGACTTTTTTTTTTTAACTTATGAACAATTTATGTATTTTCCCAGTTTTTTTATTATGAATACTTTGATGGTTTTATATAAATTATTACTAATTATTACTAAATGTGTCTCACTTATATTAATTATATTACTGGTATGAATACTGTATGAAAAATGTATGAATTATATCATACAATTATACATTAATAAATGTGTATCACCATCTTACATACATTATATGAATTATGAATGTCATATTAAAATTTGATATATAGTACATAGTATGAATTATATTACTGGTATGAATACTGTATGAAAAATGTATGAATTATATCATACAATTATACATTAATAAATGTGTATCACCATCTTACATATATTATTCATACCACTAATATACATACAATTTGTTTCTGTTTTTATTTTAATTTTCACTACTGATGGTTTTATATAAATTATTATTGATTATTACTAAATGTGTCTCACTTTAACATATATGAAACTGTATGAATCATGTATGAAAATTATATGAATTATGAATGTCATATTAAAATTTGATATATAGTACATAGTAATGATATATGAAAAATATATGAATTATGACAAATTATAAAAAATATTTTTCAAAATACATACACAAACAAATTGTATGTACATTACTGATATGAATAATGTATGAAAATTGTATGAATACTGTATGACATTTGTATGAATATTAATATTATTCAATAAAAAAACATTTATAACAATTTAATGCCTCAATAACACAGATTTAACATTACGACATCATTGTTTTTGTACAGGATAATTTGAACAAGTCTTCCTATTGTGTCCAACCTGATGGCATCTACTGCATGTGCTTTTTGTCTTCTTGAATTTCACATCTGCGAATCCCTTCCAACGTTCAAGTTTGGGTCTTCCTGCTGCTCTTTTTCGACCAGGCGGCATCAATTTAGGATCTGAAATATAATTGGTATATCCCATGTACTCTCGCACGGGATAGGCTCGACAGGAATGGCATAAGCATCTTTGAAATTCTTGAGGCTATAAAAAGCAGAACAGAAATCATACAAAAATAATACAAATTTCATACACAATTTAATACTCAATTACTACACTGTTTATACACTATTGTAATTTACTAAACAATTATTACATTGTTTATTACACACTTAATACCATTTTATACAAAATTAATACACAAATCATACAATGTTTTACCACACATTTTATACAGTTTGTACAGAAAATAATATACACTTTATACATATTTTAATACACAATTACCACACTGTTTATACACTATTATAATTTAATACACATTTAATAAATTGTTTACTACAAAATTAATACACAAATCACACAGAATTATATACAAGACACTTGTATATACAATAACAAAAATTTAAATCAATACAAAATTTAAACAATTTTTATACATACTGCATACTACACAACTAACTACTACATACAATCTAAAATACAATTTCATAGTCATTTATCCAATTTAATATAAAAAATAATATACAGTTAATTCAATTTCATACTCAATTGATTTTCGTATATATTGTTCATACTTTATATATATACATTAAAAATACAAAATGTATACATTGTTAATATAAAATTTCAGATAATGTTCTAATGTTTCAAAAACAAAAAATTTGCTAAATTTATCAAAAAATTTAAAATATTAAATTTTAACCAGTAATCACATTTACCATCAATCTTCGTTTTAATTTACACATGAAAATACATTTAACACTACGAAATTTTTATTAGTAGAAACACTGAATTAATGTTTCAAAAAAAAATATATCATTTTAACATATGCAATATAACACAGGGAAAAAAACGACACATTACTAAAATATAAAAAAAAAACTAACATGATGAATTCCATTTGCCACCATGTTTAATTAAAATTGACACAAATTTCTCCATCAAATCAAATCTAAACTTTTTCAACCTTCAATTTTGATTTTTTTTTGAATATAGTCAAATTTCTGGAAAAAAAATTTAAAACACGTTTATGGAAAGAAAGATAACAGAATAGAATTTTTTTAGGATAAAAAATCAAAAAAAATTACCATTAAAAACGGATTTCGCTAATTAAGGTTCATATCTTTAATTAACATATTTAAATTCCCTTAAAAAGTGCAATTTGGTTATCAGTTAAAAAACAGTAACTACATTCACGGTAGTTATCCAGTTTTTATTACTAATTTTTAATTTTTTTTTTCTTCCTGATTTAACTGAATAAATATTTAATATATTTTAATTTAAAGAAATGCTATAAGTTGATATATTATATGTTATTGAATGAAAATCAAAATCTTGTGCCATAACTTGATAATATGACTACATAATATGCTATATACCTAATTTACACCTAAATCAACTAGTTCTAAGAAGAACCAACAAAAAAAATGTATACACAAATATGGTATATCGGTTAGACTTTCTCATACAATATAAACAGATACAATTCTCATTGACGTTCTTCGATTTACAAAACATTAAGAACTTGACATTATACGAGTATACAAAAGCTCGTTCCACGTGTCGGGCAATCCAGGGAGACACCAATGAATACAATCAGCATACATAGCTGGATCAGCTTGCTGCTCTGGCGTTAGTATTTTGCCTTGTCGAATTGTGTATAACGAAGTGTGCGCATCTTTTCTATACTCTGATATACGTGTGATATTCATGAAATATACAGGGAATTTCATTGATTTTGTCACATTTGATGCTATAGCAAATAGCCTCTTATCTGTTCCAACATTTAGTGGCATTGACATGTTCAATACTGGTGTGGTCTCCTTTGCACATTTTATCCCATTTGGATTATTCCAATCCATACTCCTGTTTTCATCCATTTTGTCATATAATATACAACCATTATTAGTTCACTTTACAAGAATTATACTCAAAAGTTTTATGCATCGACGATATAATAAAATATTGATACAATTATCCTATCGTCTAAAACATAATTCTAGGTGATTCTAGCATTATTTAGTAACCTAGAATGAAAGATAAGTAACCTATATATAGGGATAATGCATAAGTACCCCCTCAACCTATGCTCGAAATCTCAGAGACACACTTATACTATACTAAGGTCCTATTACCCCCCTGAACTTATTTTTAAAATAATTTTCTGCCCCTTTTTCGGCCTACGTGGCACTATCTTGTGGGTCCAATGATGGTTGACTTTTTTTTCAAACTAGTGTCACGTAGGCTGAAAAGGGGTAGAAAACTACTTATAAAATAAGTTCAAGGGGTTCATAGGACCTTAGTATAGTATAAGTGTGTCTCTGGGATTTTGGGCATAGGTTGAGGGGGTACTTGGGCATTATCCCCTATATATACAATATGTAGTCACGTAATTATTTTCGTCCCGAATTATATAACGGAACTGTTTGACTTGATACAGTACTCAAGAAACAAAAAGTATGTAATCACATAAACGATATTTCTTTGTCTTGATTTATTTAACAAAACTATTTGACTAAACACAGTACATAAAAAAACAAAAAGTATCGTCTAAAACATAATTCTAAGTGATTCTAGCATTATTCTGTAACCTAGAATGAAAGATAAGTAACCTATATATACAATATGTAGTCACGTAGTCATTTTCGTCCCGAATTATGTAACGAAACTGTTTGACTTGATACAGTATTCAAGAAACAAAAAGTATGTAACACATAAACTATATTTCTTTGTCTTGATTTATATATCAAAACTATTTTACTGAACACAATATATAAAAAAATCAAAAAGTATATAATCACATAAATAATATTTTTTTATTTCAATTTATATAACAAAACTATTTGACTAGACATGATATTCGAGAAACAAAAAAGTTAAAAGCAAGGAGGAGCACAAACACACACAAGGGAGGTAGAAAATTACTTGATATGCATAGGTGACATGCTCATGAAGAAGACACGTGTCCTTTTGGGATCTACATTATTTTGCACCCATTGAGACCATGTTGTTAAAACTCTTGTATAAGCTATTGTCCTATCAATTTCATCATATTCTGTTGATCCTTTATCAAATGATCCTCGTCTATATTAAAAAAATAAAAATAAAATAAAAATTAGAAACATAAATATCAAATTATGTTTGCAGATAAGAAAATGAAGTTGGCTAAAAATAATTTCAAAAAAAAATTGTTTCAACAAACTTTTGAATCTAACAAAGCTTATAACTAAAATAAATCTCGAGAAATCTTAATAACTTAGTTGATTGACTGACTACTTTTTTTACCTGGATTTTCACCTTATTGAAAAGCAACCCTTGAAGTTACAAATTTTAGATGTATACCATGTATAATCATGACATAGTTAATATATAATCGTGACTTTTACTACCTGTTACGGTTAAATTAGTGAAATTTTCACTGTCTAGATAAAAAAGATAAAAGATTTAGATTATTTTATTAAAAATAAATATATTTTTTAAGAAGTATACTTACAAAACTTTCATGGTGCCACCATTCATCCACCAAACGTAAGTGTTGAATATAAGATAATCTACATTTTTCCAATTATTCCCATGTTTTTCAATTGATTCTGGCATGATGAGTCTGGTCAAAATGTTATGTACTGCTGGATCATCTGAATTTGACTCCACAAGATATGGAGCCCAATAAAATTCCACTGTGGCATTATATTTCTGTGATATTCACGTCATATATTCAGTGTTACTCCATAAGTAAATTCGAAAAGAATGATGTATACGTGAAACTTTTCATACCTTATAAGAGTGGATAGGTTATTTTATCGAAAGACTGTCAAATTCAAATAAACTTTTTTTTGGCTGTTGAGTAGTTTAACAAATAAAAAAAAGTTGCAAATAGACACAAGCAACTTACAAGTAATAGGTGAAAAAATGGCTTAAACAGCCAAGTAATACATGTTCTTACCATATAGATTATCTAATTAAGTGATGCTAAATCATAAATTTTGACATATAATCAAAAGTCAAAACTACTATCCCATGTTCATTAGGAATAATTCATTAAGTATCATTAGAGTCTAATTAACATCCCAAAAGAAATTTAATTTCCTCACGTACCAAAACATATTTATTTTGTTGAGTATCTACCCTTCATATACTTATTGTAGTAGACTGTCAAAAATTGAACTTTATGATTTTGAGTTTGACGTTTGATCATTAAGATTACTTATTTATCTGTATTTCATGAGAAATCTTTTGCATATACAAAGAACTCGAGTTAAAATTACTAAATTCTGATGAATATTCATAACTTATACGTTATATCTATCCCGACTCCCTTTAGTTAGCCTCAAGCATCACTCAAATATATACATCCCATAATCATAGAGAGTATCAATATTTTAACTATGATATATTCCACAAAACTATATTCGATCTTTTTAAGGATATATAGTTTAGAAACAGTACAAAATCTTTTATATTTATTAAATTCCGACTCTAATTAAACTACATTATATTAATTAAAACGAAGAGAATAACAAACTTTTTTTAGTTGTAACTATATAATAAAAGAAAGTTGCAAACTATTTTACAACCAGACAACAATGGTGTGGCTAAGTTAAAATATCAAAAATTGTGCTAAGTTAGCAACTTTTGGAAATTTTAAGTGTCATAGCTGACAAGGATATATACTAATAGAAAAGCTAACTATATAAATAATAATTTAATTAATCCATGTTCTTAACTTTATAGATTATCTAATTAAGTGATGCTAAATCATTAATTAGAGATATAATTAAAAGTCAAAACTACTATCTCTTCATGAAGTAACCTTAGAGTCTCAACATCCCAAAAATGGAAATATAATTTCCTCTTGTACCAAAAGATAATCATTTAATTGAGTATCTATCCTTCATATCCTTATTTTAAAGTATAAATTCAAAGTTTAAGCTTTATAATCTTGAATTTAAAATTTTAATTATCGAGATCACTTATTTATATAAAATATTTGAATCAAAATTACTGAAATCTGATAAACTTATAATTTACATATTACATTAATATCAATAACTCTCTCCAGAAGCTTCGAGCATTATTTGGATAAATATATCTCGTAATCATAAAAAAAGATAGTAACCACTAAAAGGTTTCTTTAGAAACATTATTTTCCTTCCTAATTATAGTACTCATGATTGATTCGAGGATCTTACTTTTCTATTTATTGTATTGTATTTTTTCCGCTCCACATATTTTATTAGCTCCATGAATAAATTTTAAATATCGAATAATTAAAGAAAAAACAAAAATGTACTCAAACTAATTAGAAAGAAGGATTTATAAAAATACCTCAATTATGAAAACTGATAAATGTCCAATCTTTTTATATTTATTCCAGCTGAAAGGAACCCCAGATTGAAGCAAACAAATCATAGATTCCCATTGGTTCCTATTTAATGAATCTCCCACAAACATTAATCTCTTATTCCTCAGCTTTTCAAGTAGCAATCTTGCTCTAAACCTGAAAAAAAATAAATTAATCACACAAATATTTTGTTAAAAAAAAAATAACATTTTTTAATTGAAAATATAAGAAAATGATTCTTTTTACTCCATTCATTTCAATTTGATTGTACGGATTTTACTTTACACTTTGAATTTTCTAGACATAAATCAAAGTTATGCAAGATGTACCAAAATATCTTTTAAGGTTATTGTCAACATGTCGTGAAGAGTTAAAGTTAAAGAGTTAAGAAAAAAGATATAGACGTTCTTTTGATAAACGTACTAAAAACAAAAGAAAAAGTAAGACAAACAAATTCAAACGAAGCTATTGATTAGTTAGGTAAAGAACAATCTTTTGGCTTCCATTTTCACTAAAAATGACTTTTTCATCTTCTCGTCATAAACTAAGAAAAGGTAAAATGTACCAAAACTTTACGAATCTGTCTTAAACTAAATATAGGTAAAATGTACCAAAATATCATTTAATAAAAGAGTTATCAAAAAATGCTAAAAGATAAAGTATGATAAACAAATTCAAACAAAGCTATTAATAACTTGGATAAAGCACAATCTTTTGGCTACCATTTCCAACTTAAAAAAGAAAAAAAGACTTTTAAATTTATTCGTCTTAAATTAAAGCTACCTAAAATATATTAAAATATCCTTTAACAAAAGAGAAAAAGGAACAAACGTTTTTCTAAACGTATTAAAAAGGGATAAAGTAAGACAGATAGATCGAAACGAAAGGAGTAATTACTTGGGTAAAGAACAATCTCTTGGCTGCCATCTCCAATTCTGAAACAAAGAATCTTTTCTTCCATTCTTCAAACAAGTAACTTGTTCTGTTAAAAACTTACATTCTTTTTCTTTATAAATTGGATGAGTAACATTATCAAAAACCCATTGCCCATTAAAAAGATCACAACTTTCTGGTGGCAATTCAATTTCATCACCATTTTCACTTCTTGAATTTGTCAAAACAGAGGTGTTTTTGCTCTGTTTTCCAAGAATCTTGGAAATTTCTTGAACCCCATTTGATTTATTTGAAGAATTTTCAAGAATTTTGGGGTTTGAGATGAATTGGAGTTGAGCAATGGACTTGATATCTTCATTGTACATGAAGAACACAAAGAAGAAGAAGATTGAGAAAAGTATTATGCATGATTTGTGGCTATTTCTGCAATTTTGTTTCATGTTGAATAATTTTGGAGGAGAAAATAAGTGGCTATTTTGCTAATTTTGAGTTGGAATGAATGCATGAGGTGAAAGTAGTATACTTATTATATAAGTAAGAAAAGAGTGAAAGAAATACTAACATATTGATACGGGTCGTGGTGTATCGGTGAGATTATTTTACCTTTAATTTTAAGTCTTGAATTTGAACTATGAGGATGAAGAACTATTGTTGCGAGGGTCATCTTTAAATGAGCTCTGTAATGCTTGATTTAAATTTAGTTAGAGCCTGTTTGGTTCAGCTTAAAAACTAGTCAAACTTACTTAAAATGTTATTTTTGACTTATTTAGCTGTTTGACAATACTCAAAATAACTTATTTTAAGTTTAAAAAAAACTTATTTTAAGTCAAAAGTTAAAAGCTGGGTAGGGGTGCGTTTTTTTTTAGCTTATAAGCTGTTTTAAGTTGACCACATACTCACATAACCCTAACATCTCTTTCTTCCATTTTTCCCTTTTCACGTTTGACATAGCAACTTCAGCACTTTTATCCAAACGCATAACTGATTATTTTAAAAATAAGTTTCAGCACTTTCAAAAGTACTTTTTTAAAGCTACTTTTATTAAGCCCATCCAAACGGGCCCTTAGCCTATAATATTTATTTCGGATATCGAGTAAAAAAATTAAGAATTGTTTTTTAATTATAATTTTTTTGTTATTTAAAGAGTTTTGGTGAAATGTATTTTTTTTTTCTTGCAAGAAACTGATTTTTGAGTATTGGTGATTGGGATGCATGTCTTTCTCACCTTCCATATATTTAAAACTACTTTAGAAAACTAACTACAACTAAAAAAAAAATAAAAAAATATTCAATTTGTTGTATTTACATTAAGGGAATTAGTACATCTGATTAAGATTTAAACTTGATATACTTTTCGTTATAATTCAATTCTCATATCAATTAATGCATTGTTCAATCTAAAAATTGTATTAAATAACTCATAAAATTTATCGGATCGTTATTTTTCAGAATTTTAGATTAAAAAAATAAACACAAGATATTGATGACTTCATGAATGTGTAACTTGACTATTCCGTTGAATTACCCAGAAAATTATATTGGATCGACACAATTATCTATTCGATCATAAAATATATCAACTTATATTATAGAGCTAAATATATCATTTATCTTGTCCTTACGTGAAATAAAACACTCCTATTTTTTTATAAATGAAATAGAATATCTTGTTACCAACAATAGATAAATGGATTATTAAATGAGTATTTAATATCTTGTCACCAACAACTCTACGTGAGGGGTAGTTAGGTCCTTAGGGGGTAAGAGGAGTTGATGCCACGATTAAGCAATTATTATTAAGGTTAAGGATCTAATTAGATAAATTTATATTTGTATCATGTGTTTATGATGATAAGTAATTTAATAAAAATTAACTTAGTGTTAGAAATATTACGTATAAAAATGTGGTATCTGCTAATCTGATTTAAATATTTGATATGAATAAAATTTCCTTCTTTTGTGCATGTGTTCCAAGCTACTTGGCATGAAAAGGTGTTAAACAGCGCTTTAGGTCAGGTCACTCAGTCGTATTCATTTCATCTCTAAAATTATTCACTCTAATGTCAATTTAAAAATACTCTTAATATAAAGTGATATTATTTATCTTATTGGTTCAGCCTCATTTAATTTTGTCTGAAAGTAGACCTTGTAGAAAAGCGGATAGGAAAGGTAGACTATAGACTCAAGTGACCAGCTCGGTGAAAACGAACCCCGTATTCCATGTGAGTCAGTTGACTTCGATTAGACCAGACCGCCCCAGAAAGGAACGTGCCCACGAGGTCTCTTTAATTTTCCACATAAAGGCATCTATGTTGTGTTATATGTTTATTAAGATCAAAAAAATTCTATTAAATCAAACTATATCACACAAATTAAGATGAAAGATTATATGATAAGATATTTATTGATTGTTTCACATTGTATCACTTCAGGTAGTTAAAATTCACTTTGTCCCTTATAATTTTTTTCAAAAATATTATTAATTTAGAGTTTCAAATTTTCAATATATAATCATGAAACTCTATTTGAATAATTTGAAATTTCATGATGATAATTATTTTTCAATAACAAAGTTGACTAGTGGGCCTATCTTTGTAATTTCAGTCCAATTTATATGGGCCTATTCTTAATATTAGTCTGGCCCATAAGTTTGAAACTAAGAGCAAAACTTTCAAATATAGGAACTTATGAACAAGTTAGTTTGTACATATATATATATATGTATGCAAAATTGTTGAAGGAGCTATATCGTCAAATGTGCTTGACCTTTGTTTTCTTAATCAAATTCACGAGTGTTCGATATATATATTGAAACCTACTAAAATTTAATAGATACTATCGAGAAGTGCAACACTAGAGTCAAAGTGCTTCCTAACATATTAAAAAAAATTATATTCAAAACTCAAACTCGAGATCTCTAGTTAAATATGAAGAAACACTTATCACTTCACCACAATATTTATTGGTGGTATACTTGATCGATTGAAATTTCTTTTGTGTGCGTGGAACTATCGAATAATTCTATACTTCAATTAAATACTTCTAGTTAAATATAAAAATTATCACTTTACCATAATCATTATTAATATATTTGATCATAAGAAATTTCTTTTAGGGCGTTGAATTATCGAGTCATTACATATTAAAAGCTTAAATTTAAGACCTCTAGTTAAATATGAACTAATATTTATCATTTTATCTTTATTAATATACTTGATCGTCAAAAATGGATTATCGAATGGTCTGACGAATAACTAGATTTGACTAA
Organism: Solanum chilense; assembly: GCA_032847665.1. Lineage (NCBI taxonomy): Eukaryota > Viridiplantae > Streptophyta > Magnoliopsida > Solanales > Solanaceae > Solanum > Solanum chilense. The sequence goes on from CM064967.1 coordinate 67,747,976, forward strand.
GAAATTTTTTTATCCTCCTAATTAAATAGAATCTATACTATCTCTTTTTAGTATTTGTAAAATTATTTTAATTTGTTTTTTTTTCTAGTCTCATTAAAGCATTACTATACCGTTTTAAACATATGTACAATAAATTTAATGTACATATATAATAAAATTACGCTCATTTTATATTCATAAATTCTAAATCCTGAATTTACTCGTTATGAAAAACTCTAAATGTAGAAATTGTACATGTGGTAGAAGTACAAAGAATTTCATGAGTACAAGGTGAAGCAAATGCTGATAGAATTTCACCTTAAAAAAATGACACATAACACATTCTTAGATGATTTATTAGTCTAACTTTCAACATGTCTTCAATTTGTGTATTTTAGACGGCATGGTATATATAAGTTATTTGTATAATAATGAAAAAATAAATGAGTCATTTTTATAACGAATGTTATATTAATTCTGAATGATAAAAACGAGAAGTGTATCCAGTTATTTTCTCTATACAAATAATAACATATAACATAGTTCAAACATCTTTAGTACTATACAATATTTGATAGGATTTAATCCTTTTACTATCAAATAATTACTTTTCTACTGAAAAAAGTAATTTCGAAAAACTTAGAAAGTTTCTCACTGTTTCAGTAACAAGTTAAATTTCACTATGAATTTTTTCAGTAAACTGATTTAATAAAAAATGATGGAAAAATTATATTCTATAACATAAATTTTTTCGTGATTCGAAAAAAAACCTTATTTTTATCTAATATAAGTGTTACTTAGAGTTTCAGTTTGCTCCTAAGTTGGCAATTTGACAGCCTTTTTCTAAAATATCAAACAATTTATTTGTCCAACTGGATACTCCTGTCATAGACCAAAAGCCCAACTTTCTTGGTAAATAAAGTCCACCGCCAAATAAATAACTTTCCCACTTTAATTTTTAAATTAATTTTATATTTTTTTTATGTATGCATTTGCAAAAGGAAGATATAAAAATAATATTCTCAATTTTTAAAAAACATTCAGTATTAAAATTTTGTTAAATCTTTAATTTGCTTAATTAGTTCACTCATTTCTTTTGATGTTTCAAGCTATGTATTTCTTATAAAAAAAATGTATATGTATAAATACTATAGATAAAAATGAATTATTGATTGATGAAATTCTATAAAAAGTGTTTGTAAAAAATTAAAATTCATCAATACGCACAAAATGGAAACGTTAAAATAGACCAGAGCGCTCGGTGCATAAAATATTCATTGTTCATCTAGGGTTTAGAGAAAAGTCACATAGAGTATAACATTATAATAAAAATAACTTTTAGTGACAATAAATATGTTCATTAAGAATCGATGCTTAAATATATCAATATCATTGTTATTAAATCTAATATCGCTATATATTTTGACGGAATTCATAAAAAATGTTAATTGTACTAAAAATATAAATTTGGCCACAAATAGTTGCTAACTTGTAATTGCATCTGACTATTATTATCCAAAAAGACCTAATTAACAGACAAAGAAAAACAAAATAAAAATTTATTACAACCAAGAAAGAAAAGGAAAGACAATAATAATTAATTTTTCCAAGGTATTTAGGAATATTTTTATTTTTTTCTACTTTTATTTATCATGTTATATTTTTTAAACGTTAATTTTATTGATTTTAAAGTAAAATTAAATTATATTAAATTAATTTAATATTTCAAATAAAATATTTATATATTTAAAAATTATAAAAAAATATTATAAATTATAATTTTTTATGTATCAATATAACAAAATAATATATCACAAAATATTAACCAAAGCTTTATAATTTAATTTTATAAAAAAAAAAAAACTATAACAATTAAGTGGACGGAGGTAGTAAAGTAACAGAACTATCAGCTAAACTCAAAGAAATTATTGTTTTTTCTTTGAAATCAACATCAACTCACAATCAATTAATGCAATATTATTAATTAATGTAATAAGGATAGTTCTATTTTTTCCATGCTTATTCATTATTATTATTAATAATAATAGTGTATACGGTGTTTATATCATTATTTGCTATGTATTAGTTCTACACTCTATAATACTAATATGATGTATATATAATTAATAATGTGTCTATCAGTTATGCATAGACTTAGTGTTCGTCGAAAGGAGAGATGGTTGGCATCTCCCCAGACAGGGACGGGAACAACATTCGGGCTTTACCTGTTATCGATCAGACACATCTACCCACTTCAGTGGATAATGTTATAAACTAACAAAGGTTATGGTGGAGTGGTAAGTACTCTTTCACCTTCAATCAAAATGTTTCATATTTAATTCAAACCTCCTTGGATACGAAGTCGCCTTTGTTAGGGAGCGTTTTACCTCTAATGTAAAATTTCAAGGGGCAGTCTGAATTTAGTCAAACTCTAATATAAATATTGAATACGGAATGAAACACTAAAAAAGAAGTTATGCATAGGCTCAAGATCCTATGAAATGAAAGATTAAATATAATGAGCAATATGGGGTGGTTTGGTAGGATACACTAGAAAAAATAACATGTGAATCAGTTTTGTGTCTTATTAATACTTTATTTGATACGCTTTTTGATATTTAGTAGACACAATGCATAAACGTACTCTTTGATTTAGTCTAAGCTTATATTTATGTTCTTTAACTTTTACTCTGTATAAATACATACTTAAATCAGTATAAAATTAAATATGTAGATACACATTAAGGTAAAGGTATGTCGAAATAATAAATATTGAACAAAGTTGATTAAACAAGACATAACAGTGTGCAGCTTTCTCATAACATGACCCTAGATAGAATGATCTGATATGATACGATGCTTAAAGACAGATAAAATATTATTACCAATAAAGATTGTCAAATCATAAATATTTTTTCATTCTTAATCAAAATTCTTAAATTTAAATCTCTCTATCATATTTATTGAAAAACACTTTACCTTCTATATAAAAATTTTCAATATGAAAATTTATTGAAAATTTTAAATATATTAATAATTATACTCGTTAAATTCACTTACGAAATTATATCGAGTACGATACCATTCTAACCAAACAAATGAATGAAAAGGAAAGAGAGAGAATCTAATATGAAAGCAAAAGAATACGACAAAGTAAGGGCGGCTAGAAGATGAACACGTGTCTATTGGCAATACAAATAGAACCCACAAACCAAAAGATAATGGAATTTTGCCAACCAGCAATATTAATGGTTCTTATACTTTTTCATTCTCTTTTCAAATAGTATAATCATATTCTTTTCATTTCGATAATCGATATTTATAATAGATTTTAATTAAATTTAAATTTATGTATTAAAAAGTTATATTTAGATTAAAGCATTTTCGTATAAAAAATAATTTTATATTTAAAAAAATTTAAATTTAAAATCTTTAATAAAAGATGAAAAATAACTTATCACTCTGTCATAATCTCGATGGTTAAGTTACTCCTCCTTTGTAGTGTCTAGTTCCTTTCTTTCCCTTTGAATGTTGAACATGAATAGTAAAACGATAAATTTTTGTCTTTTTAAGTAGTATAGATTTAGAATAATCGAATTATTATGTTTTGCTTTTTAAATAAATTGATTTTTTATTTTTTATTTTTTTACCAATCGAATTTATATGTAATAGGGATAAGTTTTTGGAAATTAAAGTGATATTTTATCTACGAAAATATAAATTTATGAGATCAAATAACCCTATATTAAATCATGACAAATAATTATGAGATAAAATTTGAGACTTTTCATGCTATAGATAAAAATTCTTTGAAATGAAATTCTTTTTATATATACATAGGAAATGTTTTATCCATAAAATATGACTTCTTGGATTATTAGATGAAAAAACAAAAGTTAATTTTATATTATTGTCTCATTGTCTACTAATCCCATTGTTAGATCCACCATTATTATTGTTAAACGTGGCATTTTCTATACCCTAAGAAGTGATATGTTTAGTTAATAAAAGAAAATTACTTTATTTGTTGCGTTGAATATTTCTTATCACTTTGATTCACATATTTAAAAAGTTAAATCATAATCAATATCCAGAGTTTAAAAAAAAAGATTGTTTTTTTTTTGTTGTATTTCTCGCCTAGTGTCGAATAGCTGCTTTGAGAAGATTAATTTGAATTCATGTCAGAATATTTGTTACTTATTTTGGAGCTCGACTTTATCTGAATGTATGTCCATAAATCCCACTTTCAAGATAAAGAGGGCTGGACGAGTGGAACGAGGGAAAGGTTGGCTGCCTATTGCAGGAGTTCCTGACCTGAAAGGACACCAGCAAGTTGCTACTGAATGTTCAACTGCCGCCTAATCTCCCAACATGCTCAAGAATCGAGAGCCGTCCAGGGACTACCGGAGGGAGCTTGCTTATAGCTTCCAGCTTTTTAGCGATCGATTAATTCAAATTTGGATTGAGAAGTTCAATTTTGATAAAGTATGACTAATTTGAATTCACATCTAGAAGTTTCAGTGTTCAGTACCTATTTTAAAAAAAAAAAAACAAATTTGAATTCATGCTAAAATATATAGCTACCTCGTTTTGAAACCTGATTAAACTGAATTTATGTCGAAAAATCTCATTTCAATGGTTAAAGTACTTCAAATTTAGAGTCTACTAATCTGAATTCCCATAGAAAAATCTCATTCATAGCATAAAAAATTTTTAAAGCACGGCTAATCTAAATTCACAAGAAGACCCACCTTAAAAATCGATAAAGTACTCGAACTCAAAACATCTAATTAAAACACACACGATACATTATCACATGACACCATTTTTCTTATGTAGAATAGAAGTAACACAATTTATCAAGTATGTCACTTGCAACATATTCTATAGCCTACCATAAAAATAAATAAAAACTAAGCTAAATGCCAATAAATTTTCATAAAACATGGAAGAGTTGCTTTTATTGACTTTAACAACACAAAAAAGACTATTCAAAATATCAACACTAACTTCCCAACTTGTAACTATCATAAATTAATAATTATTAGCCATTCTTGACTATGGTCTATAATGCATCAATTTGTTGAAAGCCATAGTCTATAAAAAAAAATAATAGCAAAAGTAGTACTACTAATATTAATGATCAAACCACAAGAGGAATTTAGATATAATTTTGATAAACTCAATCAATATATTGAAATACAACTTCAATTCATTGAAGAATATAAAGAACTTATTATAAAAAATTATAAGAATATAACAAATGACTCTTTTTTTCAATCACTTAATTGTTGAAACAATGTGATTAGTTATCCTCTCTATCCCATTTTTCTTTCCCCATAAAACTAAGGGAATACGTTGATGTTTCTTCCCTTGAAACTATAATGGTTAAAACTTATATCCAATATATCGATAAGAATTTCGAAAAGAATAATTAATTAAGCCACGATACGCTCCTGGTCTATGTACATTTGTTCCAGCCATGGTGGAATGGAGTCGCGAACACCACCACCGTGCTTCTGCTGCTCTGAACTGTATAATCCAGTACCAGTGGAGGACACATCTTTCACCAAGGAATGAACCCAAGACACGTCTGGCTCGTTGAGTTGAGAGGGTGTGATTGTTGATCTTGTTGGAGCACCATTTCCACCGCGAAAACCAAAAGAATGAGATCTCTTGAGCTTGTTTGTGTCATCACTATTGAAGCCCCATTCCAGTTTCCCATCAGGGGAGCCCCAGTCTGATGACATCAAAGGTGGAGAGTTAGCAACACCGTTGGGAACAGCACGATGGCCCATTCCACTACGGTCAATAAAACTCTGGCTACGCTTTGCAAAAGCAGCAGACCTCGAGTTCATGACAGCTTGAGCCACTGCTGCTGAGGAGTCGAATCCATAGGTTGAGGGCTTCCTCATCGGAGACGATGATTGAGGAATGTTAGTATAGCTTGATTGAAATTGGTTCATGTTTTGTCGCATTTGTAGACCGGTTGGAGATTGCATCTGGGAGCCGTTACTTGACATCTTAGGTGAGAGACCTTGCAAATGAGGAACCGATGGAGAGTACAACTGAGAGCTGGTGGTGGATGTAACTCTCGGAGAAAGGCCTTGCAATTGGGACAGCAATTGAGAATCCATGGATCCGAAAACATCATCAAGATTTGTAGGCTTCAAATCTGCCATCCGATTGTCCTTGTTCCAATAAGACGGTGAAGAGAGACCAGCCATCTCATCTATCAATTGCTGTCTTAGTTGCTGCTGCGTGCGGATGCTTTCCAAGCCAAGCATGTCCATGTCCAAGTCCAAGTCCCGAGCGTTTAGAGATGTCTTTAGCCTACTGCCAGGTAGCTGTAATGCAGGTGGGGTGATGTTCGCTTTGTTCTGCCACATGTTTCCACCCATTGGAGACGAACATGTAACAGCAGGAGACATCGGTGGCGTTGAAGTACCAGGCAACAACATGGATGAAGAACCAAGAGCCAGAGGGCTCAATGTTGACATGTCCATCGACCCAACTGGACTAGCCTTTGGAGAAGGGATAGCTGAACCAGTGGACGCGTACAACGGGCGCAGCTCTTCGGGCTTGTGAGCAAAGAAGCAAACTTTCCTTGAGCACCCAGTCTCATCCTTGCAGAGACGGGTTCTATATTGGGCAGGATGAAGCCATGACTCGAATACACCATGAGCATACTCACAAGAATCATTCTTTGCACAAACACCTTTCTTGAACTCGGGACATGGAACACAAGTATAGTTATACTTCCTTGGATCGCGTCTCCTCGCGTTCTCCCCTGGATGAACAAAAGGGCATTCAGTCCAGTCATGAGAATAAGCTCTTGAACATGGCTTCACCTTAAAACAATACATCCTGAAATCATCACTCCCATAAATCCCATCATTTATGTCCGGCAAGGACGTATCGATTGGATACTCTTTCTTCTCGCTACCTTCTTTCGTCATCTGAAGTGCTGTTTTTCCTTCTTCCTCCTCCTCCAACTCAGCAAGCTCAGCCAAACAGCCATTCAACAACAACTCCAGCGATTTCCTTTTCGAATTCCTCAAAGACTTGGGATAAGAAGCAATCACATCACAAGGCCTGTTTCCACTAGAATCACAGACATTAACATCAGCAGAAGCATCAATCAAGATCTTTAAAACCTCGACCGATGATTCCGACCCACCAGCTGCAGCACAGTGAAGAGCAGTTGCACCATCAGAGCCACAAGCCCTGTTGACATCAACCTTACCAGTTCCAACAATATACTTCAAAATCTCAGTACTTCCATACATAGAAGCAATCATCAGAGGAGTTCTCTCTTCAAACCCCATCTTTTTTGAACCAAATCTTCTCCCATACCAAAAGCTGAACTCATCAACAGCACAACCTTTCTCAACTTCACATATGAAGCTAGCAAGATCATCTGAAGCTGACAATTCAAGCAATTTTGAGCAATTTCTACCATGCCCATCTTTCTTATCCATGTTTAAATCAGAAGGACAAACTTTACTCCTTGAACCAGTACACATCAATTCCTGCAAGTCATCAAAAAGCTTCAGATTTAGATTTGCTACTCCATCCAACACATAAAATCACAAATTCCAAAAGTAACAAACTGTATAAACCTAAATCATTACTATAACTCTTCCTAGATTTACATTTGCTACTAAATCGAACCCATAAAACATCACAAAAATTTGAACTTTTTTCCCTAAATCCAATGAACCCATCAGAGTAAACCCCACCAAAACAATAGATCTCATAAAACTTCAACAACATAAAGAAAAAGCACACAGAACTAGTCAACAAAAAGTTCCAAAGTTTCAATCTTTTTTCAAAATACTCCATACACTAAATTAACCATAAAAGGACAAAAACTAGAAACCCATCTCATAACTTCAACTAGTGAACAAGAACTGAAACCCCATCACCAAAAAGTTTCAAACTTTCAATATTTTTCACAAACCCATAAGCATTTTTTACCATAAAATGACAAAAACCCCATACTAGAAGAAACTAAAAGCAATAAATTTTTGAGAACAAAACATTACCTTAGAGATGGATAAGGTTTATTTCTTGAAGAAACTTGAAAATCAAGTATTGAATTAGTTGTAAGATTTGTGAGTTGTTATTTGTTTTGAGTAAATTTTTTTTGTGAAGAAATGAGTGAAGGGTTCAGAGGTATATATGAGTTAGAGAAAGGAAAGGAGGAGGAAAGGGTGACTTTTCTTCTTGGTGTGTTCAATTTTTTTTCTCCTCTTTTTTGTGTTAATGGTCAAAGTCAAATCTTCAAAATTTGGTCCACTACATACAATAAAATTATAGATATGGTCACTAATATTTTAGAGTAAGTTCAAAATAATACCCTAAAGTATGTTATGAACATTTTTAATTTTTTAAGTTCGTCAAAAGTTAAAACTTGTTATATTCGTCAAATACAATAATATATTTGAATAACTAGAGGTTGAATAGAGTAAGATGTACGTAGAATTGATATATACTGTTCACTTAAAAGAAGTGAAATTAAAATAAAATTGAAAATTTTTAACGATCTAATGAGAAAATGTAAAAATAAGGAATTCAGTGAAAAATTAATATATCTAGAGGTAATGTTTTTGCAGATTTTTTTTTTCGAGGTTTGATATAATGATTTAGGTGCTATTTCTAATATTTTTGAGATTTAGTGTAGTTTTTTGTATTCACAATACCCTATTTGATAAACTTTTCTAGTGGTTATGATTATATAGGTTTACATTTCGATTAAATAAGACAAAGTTTGTTAAACATTTAGCAAAAACTAAAAGTACTTTTTTTACGTGCTTTAATTTGTTTGTTAGTTTATTTTAAAAATAATCTTTTTTGTAAGTCTTTAATTTTCAGTTTTTAATGTGATATGTATATGATCATAAAATTAATTTTTTCTTTTGATACGTTTCATATATCTTTATTTTAAAATCATAGGATACAATAGTATTTAATAATTTCTTATATTTCTTGTCAAATTAAAATCAGACAAACAAATTGAAAACCGATAAAATAACTTTTAATAATTTAAATGACTTAAATTATTCAAAGAATACTTAAGGGATTACTTTAAACATTACCATAAAAATAAGGGACAAATTTTGTCATTTTCTCACTATATTGCATACCACTTGTGTGTCTTACTGGTTCCCACCTAAATGCAAATGAAAATTTCAAATGCAAATTAAAATGAAATTCAAATTAAAATGCAAATGTAAATTAAAAATGATTGAAATTTTGAGCGCGTCTTAAAAGTGGAACCAATTGCCACGTCAAACCTCCAATATATCATTACATTCACTTTATTAAATATTATTTTCATTTTTATTTATTTATTTTATTATAACACGATAGACATATCAATTATTTATTTTCAAATCATTTTTCAATAACTTTACTAAAATCAATTAATAGAAATACCATAATTAAAATAGTATCAATCGTTCATTTTCAAATCATTTTTCAATAGCTTAACTAAAATCAATTAATAGAATACCATAACTTAAATAGAAAAAATTATTTAATACACAACTTACTTTATCGTATTTACAATTATCGATAAAAATTATAAAAGAATCTTATTTTTTTCTATTCTCTTGAATACATCACTTAATGCGATATATCAATACGTCAAGTTATGTATCCAAAATTGATATGCGATGTAGTAAGACGTTGAGAGATGTATCCTAAATCAGGACGCGATGTCTCAGACTGTTTTGGGGTTTATCCAGATCCCATCAAATTTAAGTGATTTTTATAAATAAATAAAAAATTAAAAATATGATGAAATTAACTCTTAACATTATATGATTAGTTAAAATCTTATAAGAATATACTAACCAATTATTATTTAATAACATAAAAAATTTAAAGTGAACAAATAAAAATAAATAATGAGAGAAAAATTAATTTAGACTGGCTCAACGGATTTGTCCTGAATCACGTGTGATATTGGCTGCATTTGGTTTCTGAATTCTGACAGACGCGCCACCCGGCCCGGCCCATGGTCCCGCTAGTTATCAACACTTAAACAATTTGTTTTTCCACTTTTTGTCATATTGGTCCTCTAAGGACAATAAATTAACTCATATGTCACAATCTAAAGGGTAAAAAAGAAAATAAAAGTTATAAAATTAATTTTTATAACTTTTTTTTAATAATAATTTTGAAGTTCTTTTGAAAAAAAAAAAGATGATATTTTGTTAGATTAAGTTTGGGAGGATTGGATAGTGGACTTCGGATAATTCTAACATCTACCGCTAGTTTTTACGGTTGAGTTCGATTTAATATGTTGATAGAGTTTGGCTTTTGATTAATCATGTATTTAGTATTAAATACTGTTTTAAGTACGTAGGGGTGAAGTTTCTTAGATTCTGTACCTTGCTTAAGTAATCATTGTTTTATGAGCTACCTATTGAGGTTGAGTTACTCTCAATGTACATTTAATTATTAATGGATGATTTCACGATTTACTATAAATGTGTTTTTAATAAAGTATTCTATAAGAATCACAATGATTGATTCAATGTGATACTTGTTATCTCCTACCAACATAATCATGAATCAAATAACTCGGTTCACTAAGATTGAACAAATGAAATCTAGTAAAAAAAAATTGCATCCACCTTCGAACTATGAACATGAGATGTTAGTATATCAATTAGGGTGCAATATAATCCTTCTCCATAGAAATTTCTGATTTTCTTTTCTCGACGAGTGAAAGCTAAGCCCATGTTGATGAGTAAGGCACGATCAAGTTTATGTGCTATGTCTTTCATAATTTGATTTTCTTCAAGAATGTGAGATTATCCGTTCTTCTTATTGATTGTTTATGATTTAATCACTAGAGCACACCATTCACGTCAATAATTCAAAAAATTGAGTAAATTTTATTCAAAGTCACTTCTAGGTGTTTGGAAAATCTATCAATTGATCATATTTTCAAGGAACACAATAAGATTATTGATCTTTTATCAAGTAATGTGCTTATAATCTATAATATAAATATTATACTTTTTGTTATATCATCATATTTTGATTTTGTCATAATGTTTTGACAATTTCATGGTCTTTTGTTTTGAACACTTTTGACTCACACAACCACAAAATACTTTATATTATGTATTAAGAAAGGAGAAATCATCAAATTATATTGACTTCTTATCTATATCTTGAGTTGCCAATTCAGACACAGGCTTTTGTAATTGACCTTTCTCTATCAAAAAGGTCAAGTGGTCAACACATGCACTTATTTTTTTATAATGACTTCGAAAATATGTCAAGGATTATTATTATCTTGTAGACCAAAATTTTTTTAAGATATGATCAGGAATTAATTTAATCATTTTTTCCCTCTAAATAATCTCTCAATTGTATTATATTCACTTGAAGAAAATTTGCAACATCACTAACATGACATGAAACATATGAAATGTGATACAAGGGTCATTCGGTGATTAATATACATTGCAGATATTAGTTACGTAGATATATTAATTTTTTTTAATCTCGTATAAGATAATAGACCAAAGAATTGTCTGATAGCTAATTAGGAAAAATATTATACGTCTGTTAGACCTTGCATAAGTAATATCACGTAAATATTAGTTATTTTAACTTCTATCCTGCATAAAATAATATATATTTATTCTCATAATGTCATACATTGAGCGAATAACCTACTCTCTTATCATAAACTTTTTATACCTAATATTACTTCTTCCAGATCTAATATGGTAATACCTACATAACTTATTTTCAAACCAGTTACTAAACGACCCCTTGATAAACAAATGGTTTCACCTACTATGGTTGTAGTGTAGTAACAAGTATTTTTTCATCCTTAATTAGCTGTGTCGAGTTCGAGTTTCTCTAAAATATAAAATCATCTTTGTTATAAATTATTTAAGTAATTTTTTGAGTACAAATTTAAATAGTCGAGTTCTAATGTGAATATCGAATGCTCGATAAAAAAAATGGGCTCAGGTGGGCTTTGTGCGCATGAGATTGGGGGGCACCAGCTAATGGATTACTAGGTATTCTAACCCAGTTGAAAATCTGGCACTTTCCGCGTGAGATTTGAGACTGAATGAAATATTAAATTAATAGAATAAAAATAAAATTATTTTTGTCGTATTAGCTATTTATGTGTGTTTAAATACTCTTTATTTTATTTTTAATTTAATGACACTTCTCTTTGACAATAGCTTTTTAATATGTTGTCTATGCATTTTTTTATTTTATAAAAAAAGATATAAATCTAGTACTTTTATGGTACCATTTGTTTTAATTATCTAATCGAATTTAGATAAACAAATAGGATGTTACACCAAAATCTTTTATGTATTCTTGAAGTTGGAGGAAATATTATACTTTTTTCGTCCACTATTTTTTATTATTTTTGAAATAATTTATTTATTATTGTTTTTCATTTTTAATTCTATTTTAGAATTTTTAGAAAGCAACTTCTCCATCTTCACACGCATATATCATACTTTTACGGTGATTATTTGTTACAAGAAACCAAAGGAAAAGGTTCAAGTGATATTTAGACTGAGGGGAGTTTTTAAGCTTAATAACAAGTATAATAATAATAATTATTTTTAAAAAATCCAAATAGTTATGAAACGCACAAAAAAATTAAAAAAATCCATATTTGAGGAATATTTCTCTAGGGTCCCAATTAATCAAAGAACAAGTTCTTTTTCCCAAAAATAAATAAACAACATAGACAAAATAGTCAGTATCATTAAGAAGAGAGTGATTAATTGGATATTGTAATTAACTTTTCTTGAATTACTCACACAGCCAATATATATTTATATGTACATTTTCCCACGTTTTAAATGCTCACTTTTATTCCATTTGTTTTGTTGGCGTAATGTATAAATGTACATTTTAATTTAATTTTAAATTACAGTTATGTCCTTCAATTTTGAATGTGTATAAGTAGGTATTTAAACTTGTATAAAGTTAAACAAATAAACACACATGTTTTATATGTCATTTTTTGTCTAACGTGATGTCTTACGTGTAGCGTGTTATGTAAGACTGTGTGCTTACTTATTCTACTTTATACAAATTTAAATGTCTAATTGTGCATATAAAAAATTGGAGGACATAAACTTAAAATGAGGTCAAATTAAACGATACATTCATGTATTATGCTTTTTTTTCATGCGTAGTTATCTTTTTAGCAAAAATAAAATAAAAATATAACCCACAAAAATTAAATATTTTATTAATGATTGATGTTATAGAAAATCAGATTAAAAATGATAATTACCCCATCAATTTAGTTTAATTGGTTAACATGTATAGGTGATTTAGAATAACAATTGAATTTGATGTTGTGATTTAAGAATATGTAGATTGAAATAGTTAAATGGTAAAATTATTATCGGTGAATTGCTTGTAAAGCAACAATAATAAATGAGAATATTGAATAGAGAAAACAATGGACAACAGGAAAGTTGTGTAAATTCACATATGAAGTATAATATAATGTCGTGCAATGGTGATTGGATATATATTTTTGAGGTTAGAAATATGAATATTTTATATATCTTGGCCTATAATGTTAAAATTTTCATGATTTTCAGTGATAAGAACTAAAATGTCAAACTAATCAAAAATTATATAGTATATCCACCTTTCCATCATAATGAATCCAACATTTCAAAAACTTGAATACGTCTCTTCTAATAGCTAAATAACCCCTTATTTGAATTATTTTCTATTCATCTTTATTTTTTAATTCTCAAAATTTAAATCCTAACTAGATAATTAAAAACTAAAACAAACAGGGGCAAAAATGGAAATAGCTCTCGCAAAGAGATATATAACGCGGGATTTTGTTGGCTCATATATATGAGCAACTCAACTAGCATTAGAGATGAAACTAAAATAAAATTAATTTTATTAGAAAAATTTTAAGTGATAATAATTAAATTTTAGATTTAATATTTATATATATAATTCTATCATTTAAGTAAATCACTGAATCTGATCATATCCATAGAAAGATTACTCAACTCTTGCCCCTAACATCATAGAGAGGAACTTGCAGGTAGGGGGCACTCATGATTAGATTTGGATTATTATTGGATAAAATTAGACTTGATTAATTTAATTGGTTTTTAAATAGGAAAATACACGAGTATCCTCTCAACTTATGCTCGAAATCTCAAGAACACACTTACTTCTATTCCCCCTGAACTTATTTTATAAGTAATTTTCCACCCTTTTTCGGCCTATGTGGCATTATTTTAAAAAAAATCAATTAGTATTGGGCCCACAAGATAGTATCACGTAGGCCAAAAAGAGATAAAAAATTATTAATAAAATAAGTTCAGGGGTTAATGGACCTTAATATAGTATAAGTGTGTCTTTGAGATTTCGGGCATAGGTTGAGGGGGTACTTGTGCATTATCCCTTTTTAAATTTATAAAACCAAATCAAATCAAGTGAAAAAAATAATCGTCGTGATAAATTTGTTGAGGTCATACTCATCTCGAAAGCCTACAGACACCTAGTTTTGAACAAGCTATATTGATTCAATTAAGTAATATTAGAGTTATTGATACATGAACAAAGTGATTTAACTAAGAGAAGTTGTGACTATGTAATGTGAGCTAAGGTAAGTAAATATTAAAGTAATAAATTTTGATAGACTTAGACTTAGGGATCGTTTGATGTGATGAACAAAAGAAAACAGTAAAGAGAATTTCTTGGTTTCTTTTTTATTTCTTGTTTAATTATGAAGTATGAAATAACTTATCACAGAATTAGCAAACAGTACTGAGATAAGTTATCCTTCATTCTTGACGGAATAACAATACCAAAACAACTTATCCTCGAATAAAACAATTTAAATGATAAAAATATTTTTTTCAAATCCTTTTTATTATCACTTTTGTATACTATAGTTGCTTGCTCTAGTTTTGAATATGTTTTAAGTGAAAATTTTCGACTTTTTGCTGTCCACCCCCCCCCCCAAGTTTTAATAGCCATTTTAGTGCAGTTTTTGTAGCTGTCTTGGGTGTATTTTGGTCACTTTTTTGCTGCTTTCTTGGAGCGTTTTTGGTGTTTTGATCCAATATTTTTGATTATTTTGATACAGTTTTTACTTCAAAATTTGATTAATTTTGTTTTTAATTAATACTTTACTTATGATAGTGAAGAGGAGAGCTTCCCACGGGCCTATATCAATTCACGTAAAATACACATTTAAACTATTGAGATTCACGTACTTTACTTTTAAAAGTGAATAAATAAATAAAGCTTTATAAAATATATACATATAAAAAGTTTTAATACAACAAACTAAACTGTCAATAAAAAATAATCTCAAGATAATTTATCTCAGTTTAATTAATCTCAACATAGTTTGGATTCGGACCAAACAATCCCTTAGGTTTTTAATAGTTGAACTAAATTTTAAAATGTTGAGCTAGAAAAAAAAGACAAAGTTAAAGACTAAAGTTGATTAAAATTTCATAAAATATTTATATTATATTTATGAATAATATATAAATATCAATTTGATCTGGTTAAATTTGTAATTTTTTTAGTAATCAAAATCAAACCAAATAATATTGATTTATACATTTAAAATCCAACATGACCAAACCACATCAAATATTATTTTTTAATCGATATGGTTCAAGTTCCGACTCAATTTAATTTTTTAACTATGACCATCGTCTTTTTTAGGGGAAAAATATAAATATATCCCTAACCTATTATAAATGATACGTACATATCCTTTATCATACTTTTTATACATTGATACCTCTATCGTCTAAAAATTAAAATATATATACATTTTACTAAGGATATATATGTACCATTTACGATAATTAAAATATATTTGTCATTTCCCCCCTCCCCCTTTTATATAAAAATGAATAAATAAAGTGAGTAGTTGAGCTACTTCTAAATTTTGTCTGACAATATGGACAAAAGTGTCATCATAATTGTTCCTATTGATATTTTTGATTGCATTCAATAAATTTGAGGCAGTTATTATGGTTTATCAATCAGCACAAATAATTTAAAAAATTTCAAATTGTTAATTTACTAAAAAGGTAATAATAAAAGCAGTCAAATATAAATTGGAAAAGAAATGGAGAACTTAAAAAAGCATAACTTTATTCCTACTTGAATAAAACTTTGGTTTTAGAATCCCAATTTAAAATAAAATAAAAGACCTCTGTTTTTTTTCCAATTCCGACAAAACCCTTTTATTTTCCAACAAAAAATTTAAAATTTTTGTTTTTGGACTAAAATAGAAAATCATAATGGTTGAGGTGTCTTTATTTTTAATTAAAATTTTTTAAATCGAATTATTTTGAATAAAAATTTATGTTAAAACGTCCACATAAAATTAATTTTAGTATATGAATTTGAATTTAATTTCAATACTAATTTCACATATTGATTGGAAACTAAATAAATTCTAATAAATAAATTGTCCACTCATGGGGTCAATATTCTCTTTCTCAACCTCATAATATATTATACTCCCGTCATTAAATATTGTCTTATTATAAATAATTATCTCAATTATTAATTAATTTACAAAACGTATATATAATTAAAAAATTTCTATTTTATCTTCGTGATTGTTTTTTTTTGAATATGTGTAAATGAATTTGTAAATTTACATAGAAAAATTATTAAGTGCTAAATTTATTAATTATCTTTTTTTATTTATAATTCTTAAAAAAAAGGGAAAAGTAGTGATAGAGATTTTGTGGTCAAATAATTATTTTCACAATAATAATAACAATAATACACTCAGCATATACTAATTAGTAGAAAAGAAAAAAAAAGATGAACTTTTGAATTCTCAATTGATCTGCTATTTTTGACTTCAACAGTGGTGAATTCATCGGAATTTATACAGATTCACCGGTTTTTGTTTTCCGGCCGAAACCATGCCGGAGCTTGTTCAAGCAGCACAAGTCTACGCGCCGACGAGAACTCTACAAATTTGGAAATCGCTACTGAACTGGCTAGCTTTCTTCTTCCAGATCTTTGTTCAGATCCTCAAAGGAACGCCTTGTGTAACTCAGGTTCTCTCCTACTTTGGCGTTCGCAATAGCTCTCTTCTCTCTTCCTCTCCACAGTTCAAGCCGCTGCCTGACGTTGAGCCACCGGAGGAGGAGGAGGCGACGCCGACGTCATCCGTTGCTCTATCGACTCTGCAAATCACAACCGGAAGTGTCCCGATCAGTGTCGAGGAGGAACATTTACAGAAGCTCACGGTAAATTCTCGTAATTAGCTGTAGAAATTGGATTTAGGTATTGTGTTTTCGTTTTGTTGGATCGTATGACTATATGTTTTGCTATATAAGGAAAAATAGTCCCAGCATATAACTTTGTACTATTAATGCAACAAAACTCTTCATTAAGTAGAATTCTATATTATATTAGTGTTTAAATCCGATGTAAATCTCTGCTTAACTAATGCTTGTATAGCTTTTGCTTAACTTGTTCATCGACAAAACAACATATATACTTAACATTATCATTGAACTACTTATCATTCAGATGAACTTGACTAATTCAGATTATTTGTGAGAATGGATCATACATCACTCTTGTATTGGTCGCTCACGAATTGCTCAGATTACCGTCGCCGAAAGTTGAATACTTATTAGGGATCTAGTAGGTTTGCACTTGGCAATTAACCTGTGTGTATTTCAATGGTCATGGTTTTCTGATGTTTTTGTTATTATCTCTTTTTTGTGCTTCAGTTTCTTCTTTCCCTGTAAGGCTTTGAACTGTTTTTCCTTGAGCCGAGGGTTTATCATAAACAACCCCTCTACTTCTGAGGTAGGGGTAAGGTTTGCGTAAAATCTACCCTCCCCAAGTCCCAGTTTCTGGGACTACACTGGGTATGCTGTTGTATTTAATTGTCATGGTTTGTGCCAGACTGCTAGTCAGTAGTGAAAGTGGTTAAATTCATTCTAAATGGTAAATTAGGCCTGTTGTAAAACACTAAACTAGATTATTTGCATATTTAGTTTTTTTTTCGGGGTTGAGGATTGAATATTTCTTTGGAATACAATCTGAAATGCTTACCGATTTTGGATATGCTGGTAAACTACAACTATTTTGGTTGAATAGTTATAAGTTGTGCAGTAGAAGTTTTAACAGGAATGCTGATTAGATGTTGGATGATTACAAGATCACTTCCGAAGAAAGTTTCGAAGTGTTGATATCTAATGTTGGAGAAAGACTAAATGCAAAGTAGACACCCGAAAATTTAGGAAGCATTGTGTAGGTCAATGTTTGATTTCTATTCTTCGACCTTTCGGGCCTCTAAGCTTCAGTTCATTAACTGCCGACCTAACTAATGTATGCTTGTGCATGAGCGTCTTGTTTTTTTACTATTCTTCCCCATTCTTTGATTCATGCCATAATGAACTCAAGTACATGTTAAAGTAACAATGATTTGTATAATATGATAAGTAAAGTGGATGTAGTTAATTTGTTGCTTGGAATAGTAGGAAGAAATTTTGGATTGGCCAAGGTGCATATTGATTCATAAGTGAATAGAAATGCGTGGATAATAATTAATATCTCTTTGCAAAATGCATTGGTGTTGTATTGTCTGGTTAATCCTACAAACGATGTATTAGATCATGTTAGCTTTTATGTCCTGATCACATACCAAGACAGATAC
The DNA here is from genome assembly GCA_032847665.1 of Solanum chilense. Taxonomy (NCBI): domain Eukaryota; kingdom Viridiplantae; phylum Streptophyta; class Magnoliopsida; order Solanales; family Solanaceae; genus Solanum; species Solanum chilense. The sequence goes on from CM064967.1 coordinate 67,766,670, forward strand.
CAAGATTATACAAGTTGAAAGAAATCACATATTTTATTTTTATTCTTGTCAGTGTTGGAATATGAAACCTGGTCTCTCATGATTTTCACCCAGTTCATTGGCCACTAGACCTCACCCTTGGCTGCTGTTGTAAGCTAGTTAAGTAGTGTGAAAACAATGTGCAGATTGGTCCAGGATGATCACAAGTCAACTTGAAAATTTAGTATATGCATATAACATGCAAAGTTAGCTTCTAATTTGAATAGATGAATGGTATTATGGAAATTTAATTTGGTAAAAGGAGGAACTTTTATAGCAGGGCAACTATAATGAGGACATGAGTTCATTGGAGAATCATTAATATTCCATAAAATATGTCTAAGGATAGAAAGTGTTGTAAGGTGATTCCTATGTTTTGCATTGTCACGGTATTCTTTTGGGTTTCTTCTGATCACTTCTTTCCTTATTTGTTGGAGGTGGTGTAGTGAACAATGTCCCTTGAGCAAACAGATTGTCAAATTAGCTGGCTAGTTTATAGTCCTGCAAGTCCAATGAGCTTTTTATTTGACTGTGATACAGGCTTGAGCCAGCAAAGTGCTGTTGTTGCAAGTTTGAAGGCTGCTATTTATGTAATATGCCCTATATTAGTAGTAGGTACTGTTCTTTTATACTAGAGGAACCTTATATCAACAATCTTGAGTGTATTTTAGGTATCGGAATTTTTGAAGTGTTCCATAAATAAACGTTGTGTCATCGGCTGTCAATTACATGGCTGGCCAGACCATAAAAATGTTCTGACTGTCGTTCCATAAGTTAATTTTGCTTCATCATTTTTATCTATGCACATGACTGACTAATGACTATGTCTTAGTTTCAGAATATACCTTCATAGCTTCACTTGATGAATAAAAGTTATAGTTCAAAGAAGTTTCTGGCAGAATCTTTTTAGTGTATTGACATCTAACTGAATCTGAAAATTGACTTGTATCAAGAAGAGATGGTGGATTTTAGTGACGACAGAGGGTCTAAAATCACTTTAACTATTTGTACCCACAATCTATCTGGGTTTCGGATAGCCAGCTTATTAAATGTTTGTAGAACTGGATAACCGATGTTTCTTGGAACACGGATACTGCTGACTGTCAGTGGTGTTGATCAATCTTTTAATAGATATTTTGTTTAAATGACTGCCTTCTGTTTATGTTTTTCTCAAGTTCTTAGATTCTGGATGCAGGTAGTTCTTGACTTGGATGAAACTTTGATTTGTGCATATGAGACATCAAGTTTGCCAACCATCATTTGCACCCAGGCAACAGAGGCTGGGTTGAAGTGGTTTGAGCTTGAGTGCGTATCTTCAGAAAAGGTAAACATTTCTAATTTCTACATTCTGATAGAATATTCTGCAAATTTCTTTGACATCCATGCTGATTCATTTTTTGGAGGTTTTAGGAATATGATGGGAAACCTAAAATCAACCATGTCACAGTTTTTGAACGTCCTGGATTACACGAGTTTCTAAAACAACTTAGCGAGTTCGCTAATCTGGTCTTGTTTACTGCTGGACTTGAAGGTTAACTCATTACTTTCTACTCCAGTAGTTCTCTTCCTTTTCCATTGGCAACTTCAGTCAATAATATTGATCTTATGTTTGTTATGTGCATACAGGATATGCTAGACCTGTTGTTGACAAAATTGACCTTGAGAATCTGTTTAGCCATAGACTTTATCGTCCTTCAACTATTAGCACGTAAGTATAGATACTTGTTTTTCTGTCTTTTACGGTGTTTTTTGTCTTTCCTATCTGACATCATTTGACGTGTTAAATGTGAGGATATTCTGTTTCTTTTTAAGTGTCATAGAGTAAAGAAATAATCTGAAAGTAAACGGATAGAAGGAGTAAAAATATGATGCTATTAGAAGGAACATTGGATTCATGGAAATGTTTGATGCTCAATAAGTAAATGTTGTACTTGTTGGTGTGTTGTGCACCAGACTTGTATCGAGAAGGCTACACGGATTATAGGATTGTCTCGTTCATTCTTCTCATTCTAGATCGTGCGTTAGAGCTTGAAACAAGAAGCAAAATTCTAAATCATATTGACTATCCAACGAGATTAGTGAAGAATAGAACTTGTCAATTTCTGTTGATAATGGTTTCTCATCAACGGTATCCAAGTGACAAGTGTAAGGCTTGGATTCAGGTGATGTCAATTGACAATAGCTGCTTGATTGTAGTAGAGTTTTATGTGGGCAATTCTTTCAAAATAGCCATGTTGAAAGAAAACAACACTACTACATGTTGAGGTGGTAGCAACATGGACGTAGATAAGTCAATGGATATGATGATATGGCACACCATGTTGACATCACCTTAAAAAGGAGGCTTAGATGACATGACAGCCACGTCGAATACATGTGGATGTTGAGGTTTGATAAATATATGACGTTTTCCAAATTGATTGCTTAATAGGTTTTAATTTTATTTCATATGGGTATTCCACTAATGATGAACGGTTTCTGACTATTGTGTTATGTGTTTCTTGTTTTTAATATGTTCTATTCTGTGTGAAATTTAAACTAAAGATGATAGTACGGATCCGGAAAATATTAATTTGGTACTTTTGGCTACTTGAAATAGGATTCAGAACCAAACCTAATTATGTTCGGTATGGTATGGTTTTCCTCTTCTCTTTTTTGATTTAATTCAGTTCCGATTTGCTCAGTTCATTTTGGTAGTTTGGTTTTTACTGAATTATGAACACTCGTACCACTATCAGTTGATTTCTCTTGCATTTTTTCCCCTTGTGAACTCTGTTTTTCGTTGATGCACCTATAACAGCTGAAATAGTTATAAGTCACTGTCGTTTCTGCATAATATTACTACGGTAAAGTTGACACTAAATTCACATCACAGGGAATTCCGGGAACATGTGAAGGATCTTTCATGCATATCAGAGGATTTATGCCGAGTTGTCATTGTTGATAACAACCCATTCAGTTTCTTGTTACAGCCTTTAAATGGAATCCCGTGCATTTCATTTTCTCCTGGACAACCCCATGACAATCAGGTATAAGTAATGATCAGAAAATAATTATTAGGTCTATTCCTCAAATTTTAGTCTACTTTGATCCCCTATGACTCTGAGTTTAACTTCATTTTCATCTTCTACATTAGCTTTTGGAAGAAATCCTTCCACTTCTCAAGCATCTATCTGAGCAGAAGGATGTAAGGCCTGTGCTTCGCGAAAGGTTTCAAATGCCCGAATGGTTCCAAAACCATGGAATCCCTACTTGTGAATTCACAAATGTACGGTGATCTTGGCAAGTAAATATTCTTGCTGTTTCAGGAGGCGCAACACCACCTATACTCTAAATTTGTTGTACAAGGTTAGTACCTCTTCACCGGAAGAACAAATTTCTGTATAGATTATTTGTTCAGGAATATCCGCCGTCTATGAAGACCCAAATTTCTTATCTATAGATTCTTTTGTAACTTTGTTTATAGCTTCCAATTGTGAGAAGAAATTCATGTATGTGCAATTATTATAAATAGTGATTTCCAATATTTATAACTTCACTCACCAAAATTTATGTATAGATTTGATGAGTAGTAGCTCCCTTTAGCATTTGCTAAGTCTTAGTTTGTTTATACCTTCTCAGTTCTTAAAATATTTTTAGCGGCTACAATATTATTATTCCTTGTCTTGCAAGTGTATTTTTTCAACTTCTAAAATCCCCAGAGGCAACAAGAACAACAACAAACACAATGTAATTCCACAATGGAGGTCTGGAGAGGGTGCAGTGTGTGTTGATCTTATACCTACCCTTGCCTTGGAAGATGGAAAGGTTGTTTCTGATAGACCATAGGGAAAAACATATCAAGGCTATTGGCACAACTAAATACGTTGTGATTATTTCGTTTTTTTTTAATCAAGGTTTCTCTGGTGAAATCAAAAGATTAGAGGAATGTACCTCCAATGCCATTGATTGTGTTTGAGGCTTGAGGTTCTATATGATTAGTTGAGGACAAAGTAAATCATAGTGGAGGCAAAATGTTATCATTAGATGGTTTCTTCCATCTATTGAAACTTTAGCGGATAAAATTACAATAATATCTGTGCTAGTGAAAGATAACACATACCTTGAAAATTAATCGAGGTATGCATAGCCTATAGTCCAATTACTATGATTATTTTCTTAAATAAGCTAGTTGACCATAAGTCCATGATGCACAAGATGGGATAAAGCTAACAAAATAATTACTAAAATTATTAAAATTTGAAGTTTTAATGATACTATGGGATTTAATAAGTTTTTTGTTACTATGATAAAGGCCTAAGTCTTATATCCACGTCGACTATTCCATCAGATACCTGTCTTCCTCCCTAATTATAGACATGTTGTGTGATAATGTGGCCGGTGGCCCTATATAACAACCATTTTGCACTATGTGGTATATATTTACTCTTGGATCCACAATATCTTCTCTAAGTACTTGCCTATTTCAATTCACACTTAATTATAGATATAAAATATGTCAACGTTTCACACACCGTCTTATCCTTTGACTTCTTCGAAATAAATATCGTATAACTAATATCCATATTATTAATACATATGTAATTTTAATTAGCTATCAAATGATTCTTAGTAATTGATATTATTTTAAACTTCTAAGTGAGAAGTAGATTGAGATACATATTTTTGATAAAAAAAAGTTTTAGTATTTTAAAACGTGTTCTTTTCGTTAAAGTTTGTTTGTCGTATTTTTTATTAGTTATTTCAAATGATTTGTTTTCTTTAAAGTTCAGGAAAAAAGTACTAAGTAATTTTCTTCTTCTTCTCATTTCATGCTTATAATTATTGTTGTTGAAGTGATGTTATGATTGTTCAAATATTAATGAAGAGTAAAATAGTTTAAACTTCTTCCTGATTTCTATTTCTGTCTCAATTTGTTTATATAGTTTTAATTTCATACAAAATTTAAAAACATAAAAGCAAATATTTTTGAATTTGTAATTTTAAATTTAAAATATGTAAAATATCAAGGTGTATCAAAATATGCTTTAATTTTATGTTTTTAATACATCTTATAGAAAATTCAAATTAAAAAGTTATCAAATTTATTTATTTTTAAAAATAAACTAAAAAGAAAAAAAACAGAAATTTAATATAAAAAAAAAGTATTACTCCTTCAATCTTGTCACATTCTTTCCTTTTAATACATTCCAAAAAATAAAATCTCTTTTATTATAATTAGAAATAATTTTCACCTTAAAAATCTATAGTATCTTAATGAAATGATTTATAGCTATACAAATATAAAAGAATTTTTCTAAATCATAAGTTTAAACTTCTTTTTTTTTTAAAATATCATTTCAAGTTAAATCGTGTCACACAAAGTAGAATAAAAAAACTATCATTTTTTAAAAAACGCAAAAATCAAAACATATTATTTGATACGGCAATAAGTTATAAAATTACCTAAAAACAAAAAGAAAAAAGAGACATATGGCAATATTGCATTTATGATATGTACCATATATGAACTCTGCAAAAAGAACGATTCAAACATAATGGCGTAGCCGTCCCTGTCTCAAATTAATTTGCGATGATTCATTTTAATTGGTTTGCCTGATTCCTACTTGATATTACAATTTTAGAAAATATTTTTTTTGTGATCATAAATTTAAAAAAATATGTATACATGTATCATTTAATATTTTTTAATTTTATCATTTTAAATATTTAATGTTGAAAATTGAAATTGAATAAACAAAATTAGAGATTTTTTTTCTAAATGTGTTAAAAAGAAAAGTAAGAAAATAAATTAAAATGGATTGAATAATAAATTATGTATTTTGTTCATGATTTTTTAATATGCCTGTAAAAATAATAATAATCAAGTACGTGAAAAATCTTTTCATACATTTAAAATAATAATTTGCATAAGTGACATTTTAAGTTCGTTTTTTTTATCTCCATCCTCATAATCTCCCAACCTCCACCCCTTGAAAATTAACCGTTACTTTCGAACACCCACTCGACTCATCCTGATTCATGTCTTCATGATATTTTGCTAGATAACATACAAATATTTTTGGAATAATTTATTTTTTTACTTATATTCACTTATTTTTTCGGTACCAAATAGTGTCTTAAAAGAAATTAAAATAAGTCATTCCAACCATTTCTTTATATTTTGAATTTGAATTCTATAAATTAAAATTCTTAGTAAGCTTAGCTACTGTTAACACATGTACAGTACAATCCACCATTGCTTCTCATAGCTACGGTACAAATGAGAGAAAATCTCTGATGACATCACCCATCTCCGGCACCGGCGCCGGTTTATTCGCCGCCGTAATTGTACTGATAACTTCTGTTTTACTACCATTTTCTCATGCTCTCGGTAGTTCCGCCACCACTTTGGCCGTCGCATACGGCGCCAACATCACTATCTGCGGCATAGTAGCTTCTCAACCAATCCAAAGGATTCATTGCTGGTCAGAAAATCAATCAGAATCCATCCCCATATCTCCTAACGTCTCCTTTAACTCCATCGCCGGCGGAGTTAACGGCTTCACCGGCGTTGAAACCGGTGGGTTTTCCCTTCTCTTCTGGAACTCAACTTTTCAACCCAAAAGACTTTTCTTCAGTCGCTCAACTTTGTTAACATCTGTTACAATGGGGGATACTCAAATTTGCGGCTTAACAAACGGTACCCAAAATGTTAAATGTTGGAGAGATGACTCCAATTTGGCGAAACAACCAAATGGGTCGTCACAATTCATGTCAATTTCATCTGGGTCGGGATTTTCTTGTGGAATTTTGAAAAGTTCAAATAGGGTTATATGCTGGGGAAACAATAGCGATATTGCTTCAGCTATTCAATCTGGTTTTGGTAATATTACAGTGATGAATATATTTGCAGGTGGAAAACATGCTTGTGGGATGAATTCTACAGGTTTTTTAATTTGCAAAGGAGATAATGAAAATGGTCAATTAGATATTCCATCTAATTTTGCTTATGAGTATAATGGATTAGCTTTAGGGGTAAATCATACTTGTGGGGTTCTTAGAATGAATTATACAGTTGTTTGTTGGGGTGGGAATGGTGAATTTTCGACGAATTTAACGAAAGATCTTTCATTTGAATCAATTGTTGCTGGTTTAGATTTTACTTGTGGATTAACAAGTGGGAATTTTTCTGTTATCTGTTGGGGACCTGGTTGGAGTAGTAATATGTATCCTTCAGGTACTGAGCTTCCTTTACCAATGATTCTTCCAGGTCCATGTGTTGAGAATGTATGTGAATGTGGTGTATATCCTCAATCGAAAACGTTGTGTTCGGGGAATGGTAATATATGTAGGCCTTGTGATTTTTCGGTTGGAGTAGCTCCACCACCATCACCACCGGTGTTTATTATAGTGCCATCGTCGCCATCTAAGGGGTTGAGAAAGGGATTGTTAGCTTTTGTGATTGTTGGATCAGTTGGGGCTATTGCAGGGATTTGTACTGTTGTTTATTGTTTATGGACTGGTGTTTGTTTTGGGAAGAAGAAAATTCATAATTCTGTTCAACCTACTATTAGTACTAATAATGCTGCTCAACAATGTTATAGTAGTGGTCAAATTTCCAGATCGTCTACTCTTAGGCGTCAAGGGTCGAGGTTAATGAGGCGTCAAAGGAGTGGAACTTCGTCTATACATGGTGATAGAGCAGAGGAGTTTCTGTTTTCGGAGCTTGTTGCAGCTACGGACAATTTCTCTTTAAAGAATAAGATTGGTGCTGGCAGCTTTGGGGTTGTTTACAAGGGAAAATTAGCTGATGGCCGTGAGGTTGCAATTAAGCGTGGTGAAACGAGTCCGAAGATGAAGAAATTCTTAGAGAAAGAGAGGGCTTTTGAATCAGAATTGACGTTTTTGTCCCGACTACACCATAAACACTTGGTTAGATTGGTTGGTTATTGTGAAGAAATGGATGAAAGGCTCTTGGTTTATGAGTTTATGAAGAATGGGGCGCTTTATGATCATTTACACGATAAGAACAACGTGGAGAAGAGTAGTAGTGTAGTGAATTCTTGGAAAATGAGGATCAAGATTGCATTAGATGCTGCTCGTGGCATCGAATACCTTCACAATTATGCAGTTCCCCCTATAATTCACCGGGACATCAAGTCATCCAACATCTTGATCGATGCAAATTGGATCGCGAGGGTGTCAGATTTTGGATTATCGTTAATGTGGCCGGAGACTGATACCAGTTTCAGTCAGCCAATGAGGGCAGCAGGCACAGTTGGTTATATCGATCCAGAATACTATGGACTAAATGTCTTGACAGCAAAGAGTGATGTCTATGGACTTGGGGTTGTATTGTTAGAACTTTTGACCGGAAAAAGAGCCTTATTCAAAACTAGTGAAAACGGGGACATGCCAATGAGTGTTGTCGACTTTGCAGTACCAGCAATCATGGCTGGAGAATTGAACAAGATATTGGATCCCCGAGTTGGGCTGCCAGAGTTGACGGAAGCAGAGGGAGTCGAATTAGTGGCATACACTGCAATGCATTGTGTGCATTTGGAAGGAAAACATAGACCTACAATGACTGACATTGTTTCTAACTTAGAGAGAGCTTTGGCTGCATGTGATGATAGCCATGACAGCATCTCTAGTAGTCCAGACTCCATTAAATCAGATTGACATTCCACGTATATGTCCGCGAAAGACTCCCACCAGTATCAGTAGACGATACGTTTTGGTAGTTAGAATAGTACGATTCGTGTAACAATTTGTTGTTAGTGTAAACTGTAAATTATCGATAGCCGGAATGAAGTTCTTTTTCTTCCAAGAAGGATACAATAATCTTCAGTATGTTGTGTTTAGCATCTTCTTGATTGGAGTAATTGACTTGTTGCCGTTGTTCTTTTGTGTGTTCTTTTTTGTAAAGATGGCTAATGCACAAAAATCCAATTGTTGAAATGACAATTCAAGAGCAATAGCAGCAAGCCAAAAGGCAAGTTGTACATAGGAGAATGTTTCAATCTTGAAATTATTGAACCTTATAAGTTATCTCAGTAAATGAATTTGCTATTTTTCAAAAAATGACGACGGTGTTCGAATCAGCTTGACATACAGAGAGTACTGATATCTTCTACTAGCACAGATATGTCATGAGTTAAACCTTAGGATTGGATGTATAGATGTCACGGGTTCAGCTTGTCATATGAGTTAAACCTTAGGGTTGGATGTATAGATGTCACGGGTTCAGCTGACCTCAATAATTTTAGCTTAAACTTTTTATGTATTCAAAAACCTATTGAATATACAACAACAGTATATTCGGTGTAGTCCAAACCTTATCCCTACCTCAGAAGGTAGATAGGTTGTTACTGATACTCTCGGTTTAAGAAAAAATAGTCCAGAAAAAGGTAATAGAAGTGAAAGCATAACAAAACAAAATATTACCATAATCGAAGTAAAAAAAAAAACAGATAACAATAGAAATCGAAGAATAAGAAACTATATCATGAGCAATACTACTACCCTAATTCATGTCCTACACAATAACACAACTTTCTATCTAAGATATATTCTTAGTGAGCTGATATTATGCCAAATCTTATTTGATCACCTCTTCCCAAATCTATCGAGTACACAAATCCTAAACCCCTTTTTAGTAACGATTTAGGTACGAATTTCATATTGTTAAGAGATATAATCATTGAAATTCATACATTATAAAAAAGTAAAACGTTAACTAATTTTATACTCCGTTAATTCGTATCCTCCACAACTTTCCATGTCATGAGATGATGGACTAATGTAGTAGACAATAGTAATCTACAAGTGGTCCAAGATTTTAAATTTTTTTAGTTATTTTAACAAATTATTAATTATTTTTTATTGGTTGAGCAGAAGTAGATGATAAATATTGAGTTTGAACATTCTATTAAAGACAGTCACTAGAAAATAGGGCATGATGTAGCTCTTGTGGACCAAAAATTGCCTTTAGCCCCTTTTGGATAAATGATATATTAAAGTTGATGACTAATAGTAAACAAAAAAAGAAAAAAAATACTTTTTATTTTTAAAAAGTTAATGACTAATTGATTTTAAAATATTAGTCAAATTCATATAAGTTTGACTCGTAAAATACTATTGTTTCTTATGAAATTAATACTCTAATATGTAAATATTAATGCAAAGTTCATTTTTTTTTTGCAAAATTGATGACTAATAACGATGTTGGAATTTGTCAATGACCGTCTGGCCATGGATTATTAGTTTTTGTACTTTAAAGTATTTAGGTAATAAATTAATTAATGACGTTAATTAATCATTTTAACGTGTGGAAGAAGGTAAAATTAGGCTACGTTATTATTAATGGCGTTAATCATTTTAATAAGCAATTGAAGGATTAGTGTCAAAGAAAGAAGCATCTTATAACGTAATGTTCCGTCCGTTTACTTTTACTTGTCAGATTTCACTACTTAAAAGTCGCGTTGCAATTTATGTTATTTATCATATAGTTTTTAAATATTTAAATTCAAAATATTGAATTATTTTAGTTATGAAGATTAATGATTTTAGCTCCAAAGATTAGTCATCAAACACTAATTACCAAGAGCAAGAATATTTCATGCTAGAATAATTAGTGCAGTGTATATGAGACATACTTCTACGGTACAAAATTAATTGTTACTCTTCCAATACATAATAATTAATAACTATTTTTCGTTTATTTTTAGTTGTCATAATTTTTTCATTTTTAGAGTTAAATGATTAATAAGTTACAATTTATTGTACTTTTCGTTTAGTTTTTAAATGGCTAAATTTTTTGTTTATATCAAATTAATTAAATATAATTTAAGTATAAAAATTATTTAAATTAAATTTTGAAAAACACAGAACGACAATTAAAAATCTACCGCGTAAGTATCAACTTAGCCTTTTATTTTAATTAAAAAATAAGTGATCATTTTCATATTAATTTATTTTTAAAAATTTGTCCTTTATTTATATATAATAACCTTTAAAAGTCTTTTGAAGGAATCCAATTTTCTATGGTATCATTAATTAGATAATAGTCAAATATTTAACTTTGTTTTAATAGGTAATTCACCAATGGACCAAAATTTGTGATAAAAACAGAGTCAATCACACATATTTAAAAAAAAAAACATGGACTAATTCATACATATAATCAAAGATAATTCTGAATTTCAATTTCATATCATATAATTCTAAAAAAAAAAGAAGAGGATATATGTCTTTCAAAAACAGTCTTTCAAAAACAATGAATATTAAATCTCACCAATGCACCCACAATTTGAGTTCTGACAGAGTCGATCACACATGTTTCAGAAAAATCATGAATTAATACATACGTAAAATTAATACAATTATGAATTTTAATTTCGTAATTTCAAAAAAGTGATATCTAACGTTTAAAAGTAATAAATATCATTAAACAGACCGTCACCCATGGACACAATTTGAGCTCAAAACGACTCAGTCACACAAATTTTAATAAATTTACAAAGTAATGCACACAAATATCGAGATAAAACTAAAATCTTGTTTCATAACACATAAACTTCAAAATAAGCAAGCCTGTCTTTAAAAAATAATGTGTATCATGTAATAAGTAATTACCATAGGACCTATAAAATTCAAGCTCAAATAGAATCAATCACATATTTTAAAAAATTCATGAAATAATACATACAACAATTCATATAATTCTGTATTTTATAAATGCTTATTCATATTAGATATTTATATTAAAATAACTTAATATACAATAATTAGGTAATTTTTTTTGAGAAAATTTTAGCTATAGCTATGGTAAACATAAACAAAATGCTGGATTTATACGATTATGACACCGAATTATACAAATTCTGAATTTATAGAAATCAGGCGAATAACAAGAATTGGAAAAACTATAGCCACAAATTACTAGTTTCTCAAACTGTAGCTATAATCCTAATATAGGCTAAATATTTATTATTTTATACAATTTTCCCTTTCGTTTTTGGTAATTATATTAAGGAAAAATTAGTAAACTAGTCAAAATAAATTACATATTTAGTAAAAATATCCATACTTTATAAATATTAGCAATAATGTCAAAAATGTCATTATTTTAAAAAATTTATGTGTCCCATTTTCTTCCTACTTTATCTCTCTTTTTCAATTAATTCTATATATCTTTTTTTAAAAAAAAAAAAAAAGAATCATTCTCTCTCATATTTATCTTTTCAAATTGTTAATTCTCTCTCCCATTTAATTTTTTTCTCTCTCATGGTTATCTTTTCTGATTTTCCTCCAACATTCAAGTTGCAAATATTTTTTTGCCATATATTTTGGTTGTTTTTTTAATCCAAAATTGAATCAATAAGAATCCCTTTGATTAAGGTATCTCTAATCTTTATCCTATTTTCAGATTTCTTTTCTAATTTTATTTTTGTTTAAATCTTTAAAAAATGTTGTTTGTATTTTTCAATTTCCGTTATGATTTACTCTCCAATGGCTGAATCCAAGAGGCTTACTAGAGGTATTCATCTTAATCAACCAATTTCTGGTGATTTTTCATCCTTTAATTTATTTATTACTTAACAAATAGTGTATAATGTATGATCCGCTGCTAAAATGAGGGAAGAAAGAGGGTAAGAACATTTACAAGACTCATTGGTGTGCAAAACCTTCCTCAAATTCAGAACGCAAATGTAGAATCTTTGTCTACTCGTGAGGATCTTGAAAAAGACGACGAAGATCGGATAGTTGTCGAACAATTTTCTATTAGTTTGTTTTGTATTTATAGTTCTTTTTTAGAATTTGGTATGCTTTCTTAATTTGTATTCAAATCACTATGTATACTATCAATATTTGTATTTATTAAAAATTTCATGTTGCATGGTTTATGAATCTTGTATTTGTCCCTAATTTGTATTTATCCAAATGTTTGTCAACTAGTTATGTATTTTATTTATAAGAAGAACAACTTTCTATTAGTTTATTTGTATTCGAATACAAATACAAATAATAGACATATTAGAATGAATACGACTAAGAAAAGGAAACAAGTTTTTGAAAAGAAAAATAAATACACAGTGAAAAATATATACGAATACAAATGTATTTCTTAAATAGTTATATTTTATTTGACATACATATTGGAATGAATACAAACTAATAAAGGTATGTCAACTGAATTTGACATTTTTTTCTAATTTGTATTTATTCTAAAGGTATGTCAACTAGTTATCTATTTTATTTAAGAATGAGTACACCAAATATTCAATTATTTCTTTTCAATTTTATATTTCATTCACTTTTTCATCATACTAATTTTTTGTATTTTGTATATTATTATACAAAATTCTAAATAAAAACTAGAATAAATAGAAATACAAATAAAATACATATTGAAATGAATATAGACAGGATTTTTGAAGAAAAATATAACTATATAGGGAAAAAATATATGAAAATACAAATATATTTCTTAAATGACTATATAGATAAATTCGGCATACCTATTGGAATGAATACAAACTAATAAAAAACTATAATAAATATAAATAGAATATATTGTGGAATGAATATAATTTTAAAAAGGTAAAATTCTGGAAAAAAAATAAAATTTAAATTTTATTTGAAAATGTAACCGATGAGAAAATTAAGGATGCTTGCCTTTTTTTTGAAATATTCCCCCTTAATTTTCTCCTTTTGTTATTAAATAATTATATTCTTTAAATAAAAATAAATAATAAAAACATAAATAAGATACATAACAAACTAAAATGACATTTTTACTAAATATTGAAATTGTTGCTAATGAGTCCTCTTAAATGCTAAAATATTGACATTTTAAAAAATTTCCCTTATATTAATATAAAGATTACCTACACCTTTATTTGGGCTTTTTTGTTATGAAATCTTCTGGCTTAACTATTTAAGCCCATTGGACCATCTTGGTCCAATATTCACAATCAAAAAATAAATGTTAGATGAGTTTTCACAACTTGAACATAGGGAACAAACTTCAGTACCCACTAGAATATGTAGCCTCATGTTATAATCTGCCACATATTAAAGATTCGTAAATAAGTTGTCAAGTACAACATGATATGCTTAGTAGAAGTCTAAGTCTGTGACACTAAGAAGTCTATCCTTGGTTTACAACCTTCTTTGCATAGCAAACCAAATAATAAAGTTGTGCTTATACTTTTAAATTGTTGATATATGACAAGTATTATGTAACGATAGAAAACAGTATAAATTCAGATATTATATTCATCAAAACAATACAGTAAAATAAAAGTACGATGTAATAATATAACAACCATCCATTTGACAAGGTGTAAGTAGGTAGAGAGACATATATAATCAGATATCTTAATAACAATCATTTTCTATAGATTTACCTATAAACGGCCTAATTTCTTTAAATTTCAATTTTCATATAATATTATATTATTCTTTATAATAACATTTAGTTATCACAATTAAAAAGTATCCGAAGAAACGACAATATAATTTAAAAGTTTGATTGTTAGTAGCTTGAATAGATGGTACTCAAAAACTAAATTTCATTTAAAATGACTTGAAACGAAGTTGACCCAATTAACACGATCGTTTAAACGAAAAAAAAAAAGCATGATAGGGCTATGTCAAGTTGCCCAATAGAAACAAAATGAAGAAAGGTTATTACTCAATAGAAACCATATCTCTTTAGTAACAAAAATAATTGAGTCACAAAAATATGAGTGATGGTCATTAATCTCACCCATTACCCCTTTATATCAACCTATCTATACAAATATCATCCACGTGGCAACATCTCATTAACTAGTTATCTAATACCCCACCCCCATAGACCCCATGCCCCCAAAAAAGTTAGAGGTTAAAACTAACTCAACTATAGCAACAACTTTGAGATAAAATTTTTATATTTGTTCATTGTAGGATATTTTGCCCTCTCCATTCTCAAAATTGTTAACTTTAAACACACAAAATGGAGACTAGTGTTACATGTTGTGCAAGAGTAACATCTCTTCTCCCAAATGTTTCTTCTCAACAATATTCAACTTCACTTGCAACTTCAAGATCCATTTCCCCTTCATTCAACTCAAGGGTATGTCTTAATTAATTTCCCATTTGATTTTTCTTCATTTTTCTATACTAATTATCATAAATTTCAAAAAAATCTTGGATATCATAAACTTGTACATCTAAACAAAGCAAGTATAGATGAGCTATAAGCAAGGTCTATCGCACTAAAAGAAAAATGTGAATTACGTGGGAATTTTTCTAGGAATTAATATGAAAATTTGCAGGAAAATAAATTTCATACGAATTTTCATACTAATCCCCGAAAAAATCACCACATAATTCAAAGTTTTCTCGTTGAGGTCTATGGATTTGACAGAACCTAGTAGTTTTGGCTTAGACCTTAATCTACTTATTATTATATGTATAAATAATTTATTAAGTACTCTTTCCAAGGACTTAGAACTCATAACTTTAAAATTCTGAATTCGCTTCTGTTCTTTTTAAGTATGACATGAGATTCTTGCAGAGTTTGAAATCAAGCTCATTATTTGGGGAATCATTGCGTGTTGCGCCTAAATCATCACTAAAGGTGTCTAGGACAAAAAATTCTTCTTTGGTGACAAAATGTGAGATTGGTGATAGCTTGGTAAGTTTGATCATGTTTGTTGATTAATCTTATTTAATGTAATTGTTATACAAAGAAATTAATGAAAATGAATTGTTATAATTGGTGTATTTATTAGGAAGAATTTCTTTCAAAATCAACCTCAGATAAGGGGTTGATCAGGTTAATGATGTGTATGGGAGAAGCATTGAGAACAATTGCCTTCAAAGTCAGAACAGCTTCTTGTGGAGGAACAGCTTGTGTCAATTCTTTTGGTGATGAACAGCTTGCTGTCGATATGCTTGCCGATAAGCTTCTCTTTGAGGTACAAAACTATACAGTAGCGGAGCCAGGATTTTTTTTTTTTTTTTTAAAAATGCATGTATACACATTCGCAACGATGTGAGCAAAAACAAGTTTTTGGACCACCTTTGATGTTATACTTGATGTCAAGGGGATTCAACTGTTTATATATGTACTAAACGATTTGTTTTTACTTTACTTATAAAGTATAATTTATCGATGAAGGGATTTTAATCGAATCACCTTTAGTACATATTGCTCCACCCTATATGACAGAAGAGGCTTATGCCTATTGCTACTTGATAAACTGATTCTCTATAATGTGCGTTACTCCCTCCGTTTCAATTTGTTTGTCTTATTTTCCTTTCTACTTTTTAGTCCGCTTTAAAAGAAGAACGTCTCTCTTCTCTTTTTTGACAGCTTTTTACTTCTAACTTTTCACCTGACATGTTTAAAACCACTGGATTAAAGGGGACATTTGTAGGGGGAGGCACAAAACAACACAAGTAGGATACAACACCTACTAGGATCGACTTCAAGACAATCAACCAAATATACTTCACCAATTTACCAAAAGAAATTCACCACTATATTAACCAAGCTCAAATCAGCAAATCTTCAATTAAATCACAAGCAAATATGAATTATAAATATGCAAGTGACACACGAGATTTATACGTGGAAAACCCCTTCGGTGTGAAGGATAAAAACCACGGGACTTGTAGGAGTCCACCCTACTTCTTCTCTTATTATGCAAATTGAGGGTAAAAACACCCAAATCAGTCTACAAGGATGTTACAGCCCACCAACAACAACATACATAAGAGTCAACACAAAAGAGAAGAGAAATCGGAAAATATCACCCAAAAAACGCAGGTTACGCCAGCTGCAATAACAGACGATCAAGAACTCCGATTGAAGATCTGAACGGTCAAAATGTAGTGCTATGTGTTGTGAACCAGCTGTGAAAATTTCAGAATGATCCAATGTCCGGATCTCCGGAAAACTGAAATTATGTCACGCTGTCCAGAGAAACCAGCAACCTTTTCTCTCAAAATTTTCTCTCAAAATTTTGTTCTTTTTTTTATCTCACATCTACCCGTCCAAAACAAAACCCCAGCCCCTTAACATCAGCTGCCAAAGACTTCTAGAAGAAGTCAACATAGCCCAAAACATATGGGCCTCCCATCAATGGGCTGGACCCTTAACAATCTCCCCCTCCAGCCCAGTTCGGGGAGACCAAACATAAAAGGTCATCAAGAAGACATACCTGCAAGCTTGGAACAAAATTCAAGCTTGCTTCGAGGGACCACCTTTGTCAACATATCAGCACCATTCTTGTTGGTGTGAATCTTCTTCAACTTCATTAGTTGCTCTTCAATGACAACACGCAACCAATGATATCTCACATCAATATGCTTTGTGCGAGCATGGTACATGCTGTTTTTGCTCAAGTCCATAGCACTTTGACTATCACAAAACACAACATACTCGCTTTGCTTCAAATCTAACTCTTGAAGGAAACGCTTTAACCAAAGCATTTCTTTGCTTGCTTCCACTGCTGCTATATATTCTGCCTCGGTTGTAGACAACGCTACACACTTCTGTAGCTTGGATTGCCATGAAATGGCTCCCCCTGCAAATTTGAACAAGTAACCCGAGGTAGACTTCCGGTTATCAAGATCTCCAGCCATGTCAGCATCCGTAAATCCCTCAAGAATAGGCTCACCACCTCCAAAACACAAACTCAGATTTGATGTGCCTCGCAAATATCTTAAGATCCACTTTACAGCTTCCCAATGAACCTTGCTCGGATTTGCCAAGTATCTGCTAACCAATCCAACAGCATGTGCTATATCCGGTCTTGTACACACCATGGCATACATCAATGAACCAACAGCAGAGGAGTAAGGAATATGAGACATACTTTCCTTTTCTTTATCGGTTGTAGGACAACAATGCTTGCTCAACTTGAAATGGGCTGCAAGTGGTGTATTAACTGGCTTGGCATTCTTCATATTGAACCTTTCAAGCACCCGTTCAATATACTTTTCTTGTGACAACCAAAGCTTACCAGCTTTTCTATCACGAGCAATTTCCATACCAAGAATTTGCTTCGCAGGACCCAAATCTTTCATATCAAAGGACTTTGACAAATCCTCTTTCAACCTGCAAATCATCTCAACATCTTGTCCCACAATCAACATATCATCAACATACAAGCAAAGGATAATGAAGTTACCTTCAGAGAATTTTCTAAAATACACACAAGGATCTGCAGTAGTCCGCTTGTACTCATTACTACTCATGAAGGAATCAAACTTGTGATACCATTGCCTTGGTGCTTGCTTGAGTCCATAAAGACTCTTTTTCAACTTGCAAACAAAATTCTCTTTTCCCTTAACTTCAAATCCTTCCGGCTGCTCCATGTAAATCTCCTCATGCAAATCACCATGTAAGAAAGCAGTTTTAACATCAAGTTGTTCAAGTTCAAGATTCAAACAGGCAGCTAGTCCCAAAATCATACGAATGGAAGTCATCTTCACCACCGGTGCAAAAATCTCATCGAAGTCGATGCCCTTTTTCTGATGGCATCCCTTCACCACTAATCTTGCCTTCCGCTTCACTAGCTTGTTGTCAACTTTCTTGTTCTTAAACAACCACCTGTTCTTCAAGACTTTCTTCCCTTTTGGAGGCTTCACCAAGTCATAGGTTTCATTCTTCTTCAAAGAATCCATCTCCTCTTGCATAGCCTTGAGCCAATGGTCTTTGTCTGAATGTGACAAGACCTCTTGAAGGCTTTCAGGCTCCCCCTCATCAGTGATTAGGATGTATTCTGAACTTGGATAAAGTCTTGAAGGTTGACGAACTCTGGTCGATTTTCTAAGTGTTGGCTCTTCTACCTGTGGGCTGGATTTCTCCCCCTGATTAGAAGACTCTCCATGTTGAACATCTACAGCTTCATCATCAGGTTGTGGTACAACAACATCAGGTTGTACCTCTTCAATATGGTCATGTTCATGAGCAATTTCATGACCATCCTCTGGAGCATCACCTGTTAATTGATCATCTGCAGCAGAAACATGAGGCATGGGCATATCAATAACATCATGAGAGAAATTAGAATAATAAGTCTTATCAGCACCCAAAAGATGAAAACCCATCTCGTGCTCATAAAAGACAACATCTCTACTTCTCACAACTTTTTGCTTTGCTGGATCATAAAGTCTGTAACCAAACTCTTCATCACCATATCCAACAAACACACAAGGAGAAGTCTTGAAATCAAGCTTCAATCTATGTTCCTTCGGCACATGCATAAAAGCCTTGCATCCAAACACCCTCAAGTGAGAATAAGAGGGGTCTTTCCCAAACCAAACTCTCTCGGGAATATCAAACTCCAAAGGAACTGATGGTGCTCTATTTATCAAATACACAGCAGTTCCAACTGTTTCACCCCAAAATGACTTAGGAAGATTGGACATTCTAAGCATGCATCTCACTTTCTCAATAATGGTTCTGTTCATCCTCTCGGCAACGCCATTGTGTTGTGGGGTACCCGGTTCTGTTCTCTCATGTCGAATGCCATATCTTGAGCAATATGCTTTAAACTCATTTGAAGTGTATTCACCTCCATTATCAGTTCGAAGACGCTTCAGTTTGCAATCTGTCTCCCTTTCAACCATTGCATGAAACTTCTGGAAGATACCGAACACCTCACTTTTGTGCTTCATCATATAAACCCAAGTTCTCCGAGTAGCATCATCAATAAAAGTAACAAAGTATTTGTTACCACCAAGTGATTCCACCTCTATGGGACCACACACATCAGAGTAAACCAACTCTAACTTCACTTTCTTTCTTGTAGATGTCCTCGGAAAAGAAACTCTGTGTTGCTTTCCTGCTAAACAATGATCACAAGGGTCAAGTGAAATAGTAACATCAGCAGGAATAAGAGACTTACCGGCCAACAGCTTTATACCCTTCTCACTAACATGCCCCAATCTTCGGTGCCATAAGTTAGGAGAAGTTTTCTCCTCAATAGCATTCAACTCACCACTACACACTTTCAAATGTGTCTTATACAAGGTGCAACAAAGCTTGCCACGAGCAACAGTCAAGGAACCCTTAGACAATTTCCATTTACCCTCACCAAAAGTGTGCTTGTAACCCTCTTCATCAAGTACGTTAGCAGACAATAAATTGAGGCGTAAATCTGGAATGTGGCGAACATCTCTCAACGTCAAATAGCACCCAACATTGGTTTGGACTCGAATATCTCCAATGCCAACAATATTTGCTGAGCTCTGGTTCCCCATCTTCACACTACCAAAATCTCCAGCTCGGTAGTCAATAAAGTACTCCTTATTAGGAACACAATGATAGGAAGCTCCTGTATCAATAAGCCATTCAGTGTCAGAACTATCAACATGACAACATTCTCCGATAGCACATATCAAAGAAACACGATCATCAGAACTGGAAGTTGTAGCAGCTGTATTCTTGTCATCACCCTCTTTATGATGGTCATTTTTCTTATTTTGCTGGTCTCTTTTCAACTTGTAGCAATACTTTTGAATGTGGCCAGGCTTGCTACAATAGTGGCATATCGTAGGTTCTCTCCCATCCTTGGACTTTGACCTATACTTTGACTTGCCACGCCCTTTGGGACCTCTACTCTTGCTTCTTCCTCTATTCTCTACCACAAGTGCCTGCGAAATATCAACACCCATCTCCTTTCTTCTAAGCTCTTCATTGAACATGCTCTCTTTGATGACATCCAATGAAAGCGTACCATCTGGAGCTGAGTTGCTGATGGACACAACCAAAGTTTCCCAACTGTCTGGCAAAGAACTCAAGAGGAATAAAGCCTGCAACTCATCATCAAGAACAATTTTCATAACAGTCAACTTGTTAATAATATCTTGAAAGTCGCTAAGATGCTCAGAAACAGACTTCCCTGGCTTCAACTTGAGATTAACAAGCCTCTTAATCAACGAGGCCTTGTTATGAGCGGTCTTCCTCTCATAAAGACCCTCCAATTTTCTCCATAGTTCAAGCGGCTCAGTCTCCTGGGATACATGATTGAATATGCTAATATCAATCCACTGTCTGATTGTCCCCAAGGTCTTTCTCTTCAGCTTTTCCCATTCTTTATCTATCATCTTCTCTGGCTTAGAGGGCTGGTCATCTTTCTTTGTTTTATCCACATCAATTGGGTCAAACAAATCCTTGCAATATAGCAAATCTTCCATCATCGGACGCCAAATGGAATAATTGGTTGATGTCAGTTTAACCATAGAGTTATTTCCATGCTCCATGTCTATGGTTTAACACTCCGCTCTTGATACCAAATGTAGGGGGAGGCACAAAACAACACAAGTAGGATACAACACCTACTAGGATCGACTTCAAGACAATCAACCAAATATACTTCACCAATTTACCAAAAGAAATTCACCACTATATTAACCAAGCTCAAATCAGCAAATCTTCAATTAAATCACAAGCAAATATGAATTATAAATATGCAAGTGACACACGAGATTTATACGTGGAAAACCCCTTCGGTGTGAAGGATAAAAACCACGGGACTTGTAGGAGTCCACCCTACTTCTTCTCTTATTATGCAAATTGAGGGTAAAAACACCCAAATCAGTCTACAAGGATGTTACAGCCCACCAACAACAACATACATAAGAGTCAACACAAAAGAGAAGAGAAATCGGAAAATATCACCCAAAAAACGCAGGTTACGCCAGCTGCAATAACAGACGATCAAGAACTCCGATTGAAGATCTGAACGGTCAAAATGTAGTGCTATGTGTTGTGAACCAGCTGTGAAAATTTCAGAATGATCCAATGGCCGGATCTCCGGAAAACTGAAATTATGTCACGCTGTCCAGAGAAACCAGCAACCTTTTCTCTCAAAATTTTCTCTCAAAATTTTGTTCTTTTTTTTATCTCACATCTACCCGTCCAAAACAAAACCCCAGCCCCTTAACATCAGCTGCCAAAGACTTCTAGAAGAAGTCAACATAGCCCAAAACATATGGGCCTCCCATCAATGGGCTGGACCCTTAACAACATTTTGGTACATTCATCGTATCTTTAGTTTAAAATCACAAGATTCAAAAATTTTCTTTACTTAAACTTCGTGTCAGGTCAAAACCAGACAAACGAATTGAAACAGTGGATGTAATTCTTATCTAAGTTTGACGAAAACTTGTTCTTTTGATTGTTGATGTTTAGGCCTTGACATATTCACACTTTTGCAAATATGCTTGTTCTGAGGAAGTTCCTGAGCTCCAAGACATGGGGGGTCCTGCTGAAGGTACTTGTTTGGTTATACACTAGATTTTATCGAAGACGTCACGTATTATTTCAAGTAAAATGCATGTCCAAACACAATATCAACTTCGAAATACCATTTTTCAGCTTTAACTTCAAATATCACTCAATTCATGTCCAAACGTTTGGTTAATTTTCCTTTTAGAAACCTAAGGGTATAAAAGACACTGATGAATTCTATTTGTATCAAACAGGAGGATTTAGTGTTGCTTTTGATCCACTTGATGGTTCTAGTATCGTGGACACGAACTTTACAGTTGGAACCATCTTTGGTGTATGGCCCGGGGATAAGTTAACCGGGATCACAGGAAGAGAGCAAGTTGCAGCAGCTATGGGAATATTTGGACCGCGAACTACATACGTTCTTGCTCTTAAAGATGTTCCCGGGACCCATGAATTCCTCCTCCTTGATGAAGGTTTGACATACATCGATTTGTAATGGTTTAGACTTTTCTTGCTACGAGTTGTCTCAATATCGATGCTTGTTTATGTTCATAGGAAAATGGCAACATGTTAAGGACACAACAGAAATCGGAGAAGGAAAAATGTTCTCCCCTGGAAATTTAAGAGCCACATTTGACAATCCTGATTACGCCAAGGTTTGCTATCATTTCTCGTATTTTTGTCTTCAATTTCTTGTATCTGTACTCGAACGTGTGTTTGTACAAATTGCATTTCCTACTAAAATGAAATTCCGCGTTCTGACTCTTGATTTTTGATAACAGCTGATCGAATACTATGTGAAGGAGAAATACACCTTGAGATACACCGGAGGAATGGTGCCTGATGTAAACCAGGTATGTGTCATCTCTTTTCTCGTTTTTTACTCGTTTTGTAAATATGTGATCAGGAGGCAGAGTGGTGCAACGGGGCGTTGAACATTATACTAAATGATTCTTTTTACATATATATATGTATAAGTTGTTGAATTCTCTTCTCGATTTCTGACAGATAATTGTAAAGGAGAAAGGTATATTCACAAACGTGACATCTCCAACAGCTAAGGCGAAACTTAGATTGTTGTTTGAAGTGGCACCGTTAGGATTCTTGATCGAAAAGGCTGGAGGTTACAGCAGTGATGGGAAACAATCCGTCCTTGATAAGGTGATCGTTAATCTTGATGACCGGACTCAAGTTGCTTATGGTTCCAAGAACGAGATCATTCGATTTGAAGAAACACTCTACGGTTCATCAAGGCTTAAGGCTGGTGCACCAGTTGGTGCTGCTGTTTGAGGCTTGAGAATGCAGCAGCCCTCTCGTAAATCGTAATGTTTGTTTGTGTTTTTTTTCGCGCTTTCTTTCTAGAGCATCGCGAAAATGCTGTTCCATCAGGTTGTAAAAGGGAGATAGGTTAAAGACAACAAGGTCTTGTTAAAGAAATGGGAATTGGAACATATTTTTTTTGTATATTTTGTTTCTATTAACTGGTGTTCAATATGCTGGATTTCAGATATAAAAGGTAAAAAAAGACAAATAATTTGTAGTATTATGTAAGATAAATTTATGTGTTACAACTTGTCTTATTATTGCTTCATTTCTATTCTAATATATAATATATAAAGTTCGGTTTCAATCATAAAGTTGTTTCCTTTGTGCACCCTGGAAATCATAAGATTGTCTCTGTATGACGTATAAGTTCTTGGTTTCAATCATAAAGTTGTCTCCCCATAACCTATAAAAGTTCATTGTTTTGTGGGGCGCGAAAATCATAAAATTGTCTGTGTGACGTATAAGTTCACGGTTTTAATCATAAAGTTGTCTCCCCATAACCTATAAAAGTTCATTGTTTTGTGGGGCGCGAAAATCATAAAATTGTCTGTGTGACGTATAAGTTCACGGTTTTAATCGTAAAGTTGTCTCTACATAACCTATAACAGTTCACAGTCTTGTGGGCCTCGGAAATCATAAAATTGTCTTTGGTTTCGAGTTTAGACTAAAGAAAGGGTATATTATTATCACGCCAGCTAGGGGTCGATGACCTACAAGGTCACGGTTTTGTGGGCCTCGAAAATCATAAAATTGTTTCGGTGTAACGTATAAGTTCACGGTTTCGAGTTTAGAATAAAAAAGGGTATATTATAATCGCGCCAGGCAGGGGTCGGTGGCCTATATGTTCACGGTTTTTTGGTCCTAGGAAATCATAAAGTTGTCTCGATGTGACGTACAAGCTCACAGTTTTTTGGTCTTAGGAAATCATAAAGTTGTCTCGGTGTGACGTATAAATTCACGGTCTAGTTTAGACTTAAAAAAAAAAGAGTATATGAACCGCGCCAGGTAGGGGTCGAACCTACGACTTTCTGCTTAGGAAACAGACGCTCTATCCACTGAGCTACAGGCGCTTTTGGTGTGATATTTTTATTGCATTTTAATTAACTCAAAATTAATAAGTAGTTTAAATGAAAAATTAGATCTTCGTACAGACGTTGATGTGAATATTTCTCGTTTATAATTTAGTCAAATATAATACACTCTCCGTCCATTTTAATTGTCATATATTATTAAGCACACTCCTTAAAAATAACAAATAAAATTATAACTTATTACATCAACTTTAGATATTGGAATCATCGGTATTCTAAATCAATCAAACATATTTTATGTTTTTTTTATAAAATCGGTTGAAAGCCATTTCATTAAATAATTTTGTGCTAAAACACATGAAAATTTTAAAAATCACCTAATTTGTATAAAATGACTTAGAAATGGCGTAGATCATCATGAGCTTATACATATTGCTCACCCAATTTCTTACGGAGAGTCTCGTAAAGTTTTTCAAAAAATCATTCTAATATAATTTCATCAAAATATTCATGAATTAATACACACATTTTTTTTTAAATCGCTTAAGTCCTATAAAATAACTCCTAAACGCCACAAATTTCGCAGATCATGATGAAGCTATACGTACTGCTCCCTCATTCCTTAGGGAGTAACTCGTAAGTTTTTTTTGGGAAAAAATCGTCCGAGAGCCATTTAACCAAATATTCATAGGCTAACACATAAAATTGCCTAATACCTATAAAATGTTTTATAAATTCCCAAAAATAACGCAGATAATGATAAGGCTATATGTACTTCTCTCAAAACTCCTGACGGATGGTTTCGTAATTTTTTTCAAAAACATTGTCTGGAAGTTGTTTTACCAAATATTCATAGGTTAACACAAAGGAAAACCGAAAAATCACTTAATTCCTATAAAATGATTTTTAAATACCCAAAAATATTGCGGATCATGGTGAGGTTATACGTATTGCTCTCCTTACTACTTACGGAGAGTCTCATAAAAAATCGCCCTTAAATCATTTCACCAAATATTCATGGACTAATACACACGAAAATTGAAAAATCGTTTAATTCCTATATATAAAATAACTCCTAAATGCCCAAAACTGTCGCCGATCACGATGACATTGTAGATACTTCTCCCCTGACTCCTTACGGAGGGTCTCGTAAGGTTTTTCCAAAATAATTGTTCAGACGATATTTCACCATATATTTATGGGCTAACATACACAAGAAATTGAAAAAATTGACTCTTGTATGTCAAAAAATACAGCGGATCATGGTGAGGTTATAAGTACTTTTTCAACAATTCATTTTAGAGTGTTCCATAATTTTTTTTTAAAAAAAATACACGGAAGCCCTTTCACTAAATATTCATAGGCTAACATACACGAAAAATTTAACAAAAATCGATTAATTTCTACATAATGACTCCTAAATACCCAAAAATGGCATAGATCATGGTGAGCCTATATGCACTTCTCCCTCAACTCCATACGGAGAGTCTCGTAAAAAAAATTCAAAAAAATTGCCAATAAGTTGTTTCACCAAATATTCATGGGCTAACATACGAAAAATTAAAAAAAATCATCTAATTTCTATAAACTATCCAAAAATGCCTGAGATTACGATGAGACTATATGTACTACTCCCCCAATTCCTTATGGAGAGTCTCGTAAAGTTTGTTCTAAAGGAGTTGGGAACCAAAATAAGCCACAAAAATATAAAAGTAACTAAAATAAGCCACTATTTTAGTAAGTAACTAAAATAAGCTTAGTGGAAGAAAAAGTTCCACTATATCTAATAGTTTAAACGTTTTCCGTTAGTTTCATAACGTTTATTTTTAATATATAACAGAACTGTTTCTTACACTTTATAAAGTGGAGTTTTTTCTTCCACTTTATAAAGTGGAACTTTTTATTACACTTTATAAGAAGAATATTTTTCACATCTTGAAGAAGCTTTTTCAGTGTTGTCATATAAATTATATTGATTTGATATGTCATTAAAACGGAAAAAAATATTTCATTATGTATTTTTATTATTTTATTCTGAAAAATCTATTTAAGGACGTTTATGCATAGTTGATAGCACCTACAACATAAAGTCTTCTATGTTTGTTCATTTCAATCTAAAAAATATATCTTCTACACCTAAAGTTAAAGTTTCAATTTATTGGGATGACGAATTTATACATGACGGAAATATCATTTATTATAATTGTCCTCCAAACACAATGCTAAATATCCAATATCATAAATTTATTTCATCAATTTATAAAAGAATATGTATAAACAGTACGATTATAATTTGATTATAGCCAGAAAATACCCTACTTCATTTTTATCACAAGGACAAGTAAATTTTAGAGAGTGAATTATATATAATGACGAATCGTTGACCGACTTTTTGAGGGTTCCAAATGACTATATAGATCAAATCAAGTCAACAATACTTGGAATCTATGTTAGGAAGGAGCCTAAGATTAGTCAACAACGTTCTCTTTTATCGGTCGATGTTCATTCCTAATTAGGAAATCATAATAGCATTGATGGATTTCCGATAACTCAATCTACTGATTTTCCTAAAATGACTCATTATCAAAATACTCTTACTGGCCGATATGATTTTGATTTAAACAAAACTATCAATGATAGTGATCGGTAATGCTCAATTATTATATTTCAATTATTGTTTGTTGATTTTTGTCAATTATTTATTAATTTATATTGTTTATTATTCTTATTATTATATATTTTGTAGCGGTTTACCTCAGCAAGATAGGAATATTGCTCCAAGTTATGGACTAAATAATTATTTTGGTTAGTCCTCACACTTTGAAATGACGAAAAATGTTGGGACATCCTCAAATTTTCATGTCTCGCCTACTTTTGATGCAGATGATTATCGCTATGTCTAACACTTATTTTTTTCAGTGAATTTTTGATCAGATGACCATCTTCAAAGTGATTTCTTTTTTGGAAGCCATGAAAAGAAAAAGAAGAGAAGGTGAAGGTGAAGATGAAAAGGTAACTTTTTATAAAGTGGATGATTTTCTTCCACTTTATAAAGTGGAATATTTTATTTCACTTTATAAAGTGGAAGAAAAAGTTCCGTCATATATTAAAATAAACGTTATGACAGTAACGGAAAACGTTTAGAAAATTGGATATAGTGGAACTTTTTCTTCCACTAAGCTTATTTTAGCTACTTACTAAAATAGTGGCTTATTTTAGTTACTTTTATATTTTTGTGGCTTATTTTTGTTCCCAACTCGTTCTAAAGCAATAAATAATTATAAAACAGATATAAAATGATAAATTATTTCATATATATATATATATATATATATATATGACAAATCAAAAAAGAGAAAGATCATATAGGGATGCAGAAAACATAGAGCTTTTCCATTGAAATGATATTTGCATCATAAAGTTTCAACAATCAAAGACATCCCCTCCTTTATGTATGAAAAAAAAAGATGTGTACTTCCTTTTTCTTTAATTTTTGGTTAAGATTAAAAGTATTGTCTACATAATGGGAGTCTTTAAAAAATTAAATATCTTTTTTGGATCAAGATTTTTGCTCGAAAATATTACGAGTTTAAGTTATATATATACTATATAGTACAAAAACCTTTAAACTATTTGTGTAATTTTAATATGTTATATTAAATTCGTTTTTTCAAAATTTTCATATTGTGTTTGTTATGAGTGGACAATGGTTTTATATATTATTGCAAGTAACTCAATTTGATGGTATAATAAATTAGGAAAAATATTATGAAATAGTCTGAATTTAACCTCAATTAATAATAAGGATCAAATATATTTATGTAAATTTTTGATGAAATTTTAGTTCAAAACATAGGCCTTTTCTACAAAAGAAAGTAGAATTAAATTTCCCCTTCAAAGGTGTGGAATAATCTTCTTTTCTTGTTGATGCGTTTTCCTTTTTTTCTTTAAACAAATTATTTGCTTTGCTTTTTGTGGTTATCATATCATATTTATTATGAATAATTATGTTATTGAAAAGTAAGTAATTTATATATTGTTTTACAAAGTTAGTATTTAATATGATATATTAATAATATTGAAATTAATTATGCTGAGTTTATTTTTTAGTTACTGTTATATATATATATATATATATATATATATATATATATATATATGAACTTTTTTTTTTCCTCCAAGGCCTCAAATTCATGGACTAATATATATATATAAAATTAAAAACATAATTCTTAAAAGTTGATTTATAAATGTGAAAATATGCCTTAAAAATGGTGTGACTATACGTAATGCTCCCCCAACTCATTATGAAGGTTCTTATAAAATTTTCCCGAAAAAAAATTTGGATGCTCTAAGACGTTAGATTCATGGGCTAATACACACGAAAATCATTAATTTTTAAAAGTTGGCTTGTAAATATGAAAATATGTCTTTCAATATGGTGTGATTATGTGTAATGCTCACGCATTACGAAGGTCCTCTTAAAGTTTTTTCAGATAAAATTTTTAGATCTCCAAGGCGTCAAATCCATGAGTTAATACACGTGAAAAAATAAGAATGTTGTTTAATTCTTAAAAGTACGCTCCTAAATGCTACAATATGATTTATGCCTTTAAAATGGTGTGACTAAACATAATGTCTCCTTCACTCATTACGAAGGTCCTCCTAAAATTTTTCACTTTTTTCTGTTAATCCAAAGTGCTAGATTTATGGACTTAATACACACAAAAAAAAAACAAAAAAATCACATAATTTCTAAAAGTAAGTAAATATATACATACATACTTATTTTCTCTAATATATTCTATGAACGGCCTTGTAAAATTTAAAATTATATTACCAATATATAAAACTTAAATTCGAGTTATTCTTAAGATATTTCAATGACGAATCGTCCCATTCGTTCTTTTCTTCAATTGGCGATTCCATTTGAGATAAGAACTTTTTCTACGATCCATAAAAGAAATAAAAAAAATGCTGTCCCCATAAAGAAAGAAAAAAAAAAGTGAATTAATTTTGTAATGCTTTTCACTAACATAAAAATAATTACGATAATCAACATAAATTGTTAAAAGACGATTGAGATTTTTTCATCTTAATTAAAAAAAATGAATTAATTTTGTAATGCTTTTCATTAACATAAAAATAATTACGATAATCAACATAAATTGTTAAAAGACAATTGAGATTTTTTCATCTTAATTAAAGATTGAGTTTTCGAACACGAAAATAAAAATTAATTAAAAATATGTATAATCTCTAAAAATAAATCTTGTTACGTGTGAATTTTTTTTTAAAAAAAAAGTGAGTGTGATTTTCTAGACCACACTTTAGTAGCAGTCACATTAATCCTTAAAAGACCAACAAATAGAATAATTGCACACAAACATGTAACATGTATATTAATTAAATAAAATAATTCTTAACCAATCATTAATTGACAACTCGGCATCACCTTATGTCTTTTTTTATTATATATATATTGCTCAACTATCCTTTTCTTTCTAAAATATATATATATATATACTTCTATACATCTAGAAAGATTGAAAATTAAACAGATAGAACTTTCTTTCTATGATTCTAAGTTTGATTATTTAAGAGTTTATCGGAAATAGTCTTTCTGTTTAGAGAAATAAAATCGTCGTAAATATTATTATCATCAGATTCGACGTGTGAGATTACACGGTATGTTATTATTATATTGTATTGAGTTATCTATATGGTCTTAATTAATTCAATCATTGTCTATTGTTCAGTTAAGGTTTGTTTCCCCTTTTTTTTAATAAAAAAAAATAGAAAAATTGATATTAGTTTTTACCTTCATTTCTTGGAAATTTTTCTTACTATTTTGGCCAATAATTGGAACCTTTTTGTTTGATCTGTGTTATTTTTGTTTAATTTGTAATCTTTTTTTCTCTTTACTTGCTGCTTGTAGGTTTATAGAATTGATCAAGAAGTACTCCTCTCGATTCTGATCCAGAGTATGTTCCTATATACCGAGTAAGTAAATAACTATCGCGATCTTTTGCTAGAGATCTTAGTAGTTCAGTTGGTTGACTATCTGAACTTTAGTAGCTCAGTTGATTGATTATCTGAACTTTAGTATCTCGGTTTGACTATTTGAACTTTAGTAGCTCAGTTGATTGATTATCTGAACTTTAGTATCTCGGTTTGACTATCTGAACTTTAATAGCTCAGTTGATTGATTATATGAACTTAACTCAGTTTGACTATCTGAACTTGAGTAGTTCTGTTGATTGACTATCTGGACTTTAGTAGCTCAATTGGTCGATTATCTGAACTTTTACCTTATCGATGAGAGTTCGATTTCCCATTTTGTAATCTCCTTCCCCTGATCGGGGTGAGATTTTTTTAAAAATATTTTACTTAATTTTTGCTTTTGGCTTTATGAAAATCCACTAAATCATTGTAAATTTTGACAGGAAGATTATTAGTTTTTGAAGTTTGAAGAAAATAGAGGATTCTTGATTTGGATATGGAAACTTTATATCCAACTTGTTTTGTACCAAATTCAAATTGGATTATCCAACAGAGTAAGAGTAATACAGAATGGACAAAAGAAGAGAACAAGAGATTTGAAAGTGCACTTGCAATATACGACGAGACTACACCAAATCGATGGTTTAAAGTAGCAGAAATTATCCCTGGGAAATCAGTTCTTGATGTGATAATGCAGTATAAAGAATTGGTTGCAGATGTTAGTAACATAGAGGCTGGATTTCTCCCAAATACGAGGCGTGGTTATACGTCTTCTTTTGCGTTGGAATTTGTTGATCATCGTAAGATTCAAACGTTTAATAAGAGAGGCAAGTCTTATGATCACGAAAGAAAGAAAGGCGTACCATGGACAGAGGAAGAACATAGGTAATTCATACAATTCATAAGTATTCTTGCTTTTTTAGCAGTAGTCAGTTATGTTGCTCGAACTCTTAGAAATGATGTCACACTGACAAGCACGTATTGATATTTTGGAAGATTTGGAGCAACATAAGTGATCAATACATGCATTTTGAGTTGATTCTTGATGTTAACATTAGTGTTGTTGTTGTATTATAGGCGATTTCTAATGGGGTTAGAGAAATATGGTAAAGGAGATTGGAGAAACATATCGAGGAATTTCGTGATCTCTAAAACTCCAACGCAAGTGGCTAGTCATGCTCAGAAGTACTATTTGAGGCAACTTTCAAGGGAGAAAGAGAGGAAGAGACCTAGTATCCACGATATTACCACCGTCCATCTAACAAACGATGAGTTTCTCAACAATAACAATAACAACGACGAAAAATCCATGTGTGGAGAGAGGTTGTGTATGTCCTCAACAAGCACAACAGACGTACTAATCGGCTGTTGGAACAACTCGATCAATGAAGACCTAATGGCATTTGGTCAATTTGTGTGACAACTCAACTCTATAGAACCAGAACAAATAGACTGATTGATTGTGGTCAGGTCAGAGCCCTCTATCAGTCGTTGGAGGATGTTGAACACTAATGTTGCTATTCTCACCTCTATCGTTGATCGATTGAGATTTGAAGAAAAAAAATGTCAATCTTGGATTTTGTTTTCAATCTTAGTGTATTAATGTAAATCAAGGTTTAATTAGTTTGCCATATGCCTAGTTTCTTAGTTTCTTTGTTGTGCTTTCAAACTTCACACATTTAAATCTTCAATCAAATTTTCGCGCATTTATCCTATCTTTTATCCTTATTTATTGTTTGTTGTTGTAACTGTTCTCGTTTTAATTGTTTTCAGTATACCTTCTTTGCTACTATATTTGCTTTAACATACTTGATTTTTTATAAGAGTCTATCAAAAATTGTCTTAGAGGTAATTACATTAACATACTTGATTTTTATTAAATATCTATTAAAAATCGTCTCTCTATCTTCTTCAGATTTCACTTATGAAATTACGCCGTTTATTTATATTATTGTATGTATTGTTTCATCTTATCAAGAATAGATGATGTCTCTCTTGCATTCCATTAGTGAACTGACAATTACTTGGGCCCAACTCCCAAGGATTTTTTCATACATAGCCAATAGGTGTACCACTTTTATATTAGTGGCTTAGTGCATAGTATTTTCCTTTTACATAAAGGAAAAAAGTGAAGCTTTGTTAGGGAAGTATTTTCGCGTTCTAACTCAATTTTAAAAATTAATTCATGAAATTAAAATTATGTAATTATATAAAGAGATCAATTGATCATTCTACAAATGATATAAGACTACTAACAACCTTGTTTCGTTTCTACATGTATGTACCAAATGTTATCTTTTATTTTTTTAAAGAATTCGGCTTTAATGTATCGATAAAACAATCAAATTTACTATTTGTTATATATAAATATATTATATATGAAGTACATATATGTTATTTTTTTCTAACCGATATACATAAATTATTATCCGAGAAGATTTAGCTTATTTAGGGTTGTGTCATTTAGCACTATTTGAAAAATCTGATTGGGAGGTGGTTCCTTTTATTGTTCTTCTTTTTCTCAATTTATTTTTATTTTTTCCTTTTTTTTTTTTTGGATTGAGATGAGGGGAATTTGATAAAAAGGAAAAACACATGCAATTTGGCCAAGTTGTCTGATTTTTTAATCATCATTTCATTTGCTTACCTATTTCCAGATTGGTGCTTACAATTGCTGAGTCTGCACTCCACTTATTTGAGAATCCTCCCCAACTCAAATAGTATATACGCTAAAAGGTTTGATATATCTCTTAATTTTGTTATTTAGAAATGACATAGTCCTCGTTATAAAAATAAATATTATATATATATATATATATATATATATATATATATATATATATATATATATTGTTAAAACAAATGGTAGGCATATTCATGTGGGCATATTTTTAAGGAAAATTTACTTAAATATACAACGTATTTTACCATATTCTTTAAAATTTCCTACCATTTGAAAAAAAATTATAAAAATTTCTACTATGTCCTATTCTCGAATATATCACTCGTATGCAATGGTATTTGTGTATCTTGTATCAATAAAGTAATTTATTGAGATGTGACCTATCGGGATATGAAGTGATATATTGTGACAAGTGTATCAGTATCAACAAAGATAATGTATCAGGACGAGATGTACCAGACATTGACTGATGTATACAAAACCAGGATGAGATGTATTGGAACATTGAATGATGTATCTGAAACTAAGATGCAATTTACCGAGACGTTGAGTGATGTATCCAAAATCGAAACGCGAGAATGCATGTTCTGATGCTTGTACAGGCTAGAATTTTAGAATTACGGTGAATAAGATGTGTATTTAGGTAAATTTTTCTTTTCTAAATTCTAACGTTTTTTAAGGTAACAAGGCATCACTCATAACCAAAATTCACCTCCACCCTGTTAGACGAAGAGTAGTCAACATTATCATAGTCAGTATAGTCCCACAATGTAGATCTGGAGAGAGTAGTGTGTCCGTTCACCTAACCGCTTTGAGAGGTAAGAGGGGCTGACAAAGTCTACTCTAGTAAAAATCATATTAGAAGACACAAATATTTTCCTTCTCTATGCAGTGTTCAGTCAAATAGAGAAAAAACAGTAAAACACTTCTAAGAAGAACACTTGATTCTATCTCCACTTGTGAAAAAACTTAATGCCTTCATCATTTATCATAGGCTAGCCTTATAAAATCGAACAACAACAACAATACCGAGTGTAATCCCTCAAGAGGGGTCCTGGGAGTAGACCTTACCCCTACCTTAAAATCAAACAAGTGAAGACCAAATGTTAAAGCACAGAAGAAGATGAGATCAGGGGGGATTAGGAACGTAGATCACCAAATGTTAGATTACAGATAACCCAAGGAAAGCAAATTTATTACAGAATGCATGTCTAAAAGAGAAGATCAAAATCAATGTGGAAAAAAACTCTCATCAAGGAAAAAGGGGAGGAAAAGAAGAGGCATACATATGGACAGGACACCTAAAAAGGAAGCAAATAGACCTCGAACAACTTCACTCAAGGAAAAGTTATATTTACAAACCTATTCAGCGAGAAGGTAAGTTGGGTCCAAAGGCTTGACAGTGTCTGGAAAATCTGTTCTTTGTCCGGCAAGAGAATAGTAGGCAAGTATATGGGCTGGATGCTCCGAGACTACAGTTTCTGCATTATTTCCATCGTTGGCAATAACTCGTCTTGCAGGAATCAATTCAATATTCCAGAATGGGCGAGCCATCGCTAAGAGATCACGACCAGCTGAAGATGCCCTGTATCCTTGTACCCATAGATACCTTAACGATTTTAGCTGCAAGGTAGCCAAGGCTAATGCACGTTCGCTGAAACAGCAGCCTCTCACTTCTAGCTTTTGCAGGCTCGGACATCCTTTAGAGAACTCCAGAAGGCCATGATCGGATTCCCCAACGTATCCCAGAAGCATCCATCTCACGTTTGGGCTGTATTGCCCGACATAACTGAGACCTACATCAGTAAGGCCCCCAGGCCGGACATAGAGAGCAAATCTTCTAAGATTATGGCAACCTCTTAGTAAAGCACGCACACCATTATCAAGTGGCAGATCTGTTATTCTTTCTTCTCTGTCAAGCAAAACCAGCCGAAAATCACTCAGATTTTTCAGATATGTACCAATAACTTCCAAAGCTTCATTAGTAATATCTGACACATAAACAGCCATGTATTCTAGTTCAAGACATCCCTTTGCCAAATCAATCAATCCTCTGTGTGTAACCGCACCTTCTTCATCCTCCATCTCCTGATCATCAGCTCCTCTCTCAATCCTGAGCCGCTTTAACCTCTTACAGTACTGGCCAAGCACTTCCAATCCTCTATCCCCAACAACATTCCTAGTCTGTTTCAAACATGATAACAGAAAGAAAACTGAATTAGGTTATAAACTTCAGAGATATTTTTTCCTCTCATCTACTAGTCTTCTTTTCACTCCAACTTCTGGAGTGGTATCATTCAGATGGAGAAACAAAAAATAGCAACTATACATGAATGCTCTCTATAGAATCAGCCATTTGATGCGTTGAAGTATCAAGTTAGGGTATATATCAAATTATACAAGGTTTAAAAATACAGCTTGCCAAGCATAAAAACTGACACATGTTCCACAGAAAAATATTTTTTTGTTAATGATAAGAAATGGAAATTGAGCCTGACTCATCCGCAAAAGCTAACTCGGTGGAGAATTGCCCAGACAAATTACCTATCCAACTACTTGATGTGGGACTTCTAACAATCCCAAGCATGTCCAGACCTAGTTAACTGGAGCATGGACTCTATAATATGGGGGTCCAACAGCGGTGAACAAAGAATTGGGATGGGCTTGGCTCTGATACTATGATAAAGAAATTACCCATCCCAACACTGATGTGGGACTTCTAACTTTAAATTTCATTAACGCTCAATTTCTGATATCAAAGTGATGCAATCACAACAAAATCAGTGTGAGTGTAGGTGTTCTGCACCAATTTAAGTGAGCCCGTTAAATATAAAATTGATATTGGCATAAAGAAAAGAGGGTGAGAAAAGCTTCCGAGACTTAACCTCAAGAATTTCCAAGTTGGGACACCTTTGCAGTAAGAAACAGTGGGCTGCTGTGTCAAGAAGTGCATAAAGAAGATCCAATTTCCTCAGACGAGACGCAATAGGAAAGAGAATGGACATCTCATTTCTCCCTAAGTATGTCAAGCCCAATTGACATAATCTTGGAGGGAAAACTAGTGCGGCATATTTTCCGGAATGCTCATTATAGCCATTTTCAACAACAAGTTCTGGTTGGTCATTAAATGCGCCACCACCAAACTCCTCCAATGCAGCCGCAGCTCTAAAGAAGCCAAGAAGATTCGTAATTTCACACTCGCTGATTTTCATAGAGACTAGAGATTTACAATTTCTTGCTATCAATTCAAGATCTTCAGCCCTAACTTGCAGAAGATCTGTCATGTAAAAGTTCAAATTCTCAAGAACAGTGTTGTTCAATGCTAGTTCATGTGCCCATTCTCCATCTTTCTCAATTATATAACTCTCTTCCATTAACAAAGTTCTTAAGTTCCTGCAGGACACAGACTACATGAGAACCCATTGGAGACAAAACAGGCAACAGAATTCAATCGACTACTCAAATGTATTAAAACTTCCCAAAAAAGATAACTTAGTAAAACACAAAAACATAGCAAGTTGTGCAAATGATTAAAAAATGTCTTACATATTATAAATAATGCACAGAAGCATTGACTTTTTCAGACCCTATCATGTCATATGAGTCCCATATAAGAAATTGTTCAGCGTAACAACTTCAACATCAATCAAGCTCAATTATCAAGACCAACTTCCAATCAACTAAACGATAATATAGGTTCATCACACACTACACTGCAGTGGTAATGGCAAAGTCACCATAGGACAATTAACCAAGTTAGGCCTACAGCTTCACCAGAATAACATTGAGATCACTTGACCATCCTACAAGACAAAAACAGGCAACTTTTTTCACATTCATCAGCTTTACCTTTCGGCATGACCTGTGACATCTGACCAGTTGTCTCCAACCATATCTAATAATTACCAGTTGTCTCCACCTTACAAGCTGACATCTAGTGAACACGTGTACACGTCTATCCGTTAGAGGATAACATGCTTAGTACCCCTTGTGTCCTACTTTAGGTAAGCTAAGTAGACTCTAATGATCAATTTCACAAATTCTTAGAGTGATATGTTGACCGTAATGGTTGAAATTTAAGTAGGCATTTGGCCATGGATTCCAAATGTTTTCCACTTTATTTGGAACTTATAAGGATTGAATTGGAAAACAGGTTTGGAGCACCTTTAAGTATGGAATCTAACTACAAGTTGGATTTGGAATTTTCTAACCTCTACACTGATTTTAAATTAAAGTGAAAAATTATTCATGGACAAACGGCTTAGACACTAGTAGTAGGCACCTTATAAACTAAAACCAAATGGATTGTCTACAGGGCTTTGGTCTAATGGTAAAAGTGCAGCGCTAGTTGTGTGGTTTAGGTGCATGTCCTGGGTTTGAGCCCTAGCGTAGACAAAAGCTTAGTATTTAACTGGAGAAGAATTAAAGGGCAGGCTCATTATCCACAGGGTTTCAGACTGTGCGCCATTAACCCTCGAGAATTTCATGATTATAAGAAAACAGGTTAAAAAAACAAAAACGGTATCAATTGATTAAATTTAAAAGCCACAGGATTTAATACATAAAAATATTGATAGTTGATTGATTTGGGACAAGAGATTAAGGACTAGACACTTGTTCTCCACCTTAAAGAGTGCTAATATTCCAATCAAATACAACATACACATGATTTATGACAAAAACTGCATGAACAAGTGTGTCTATTCTAGAGAGAGTAGATTTTTTTTGTTAGACATGTGCTCATACTCTTATTTATGCAGCTGCTCTGACAGTGAAGTTAAATAAGTACCTCTCATAAAACACAAATCTACAGCTCTAGGATACTCTGATCTTCACTAATGCTTATAGACAGATGAAGAAACCATTTCTTCTACTGACACAATTTTAGGAATCAGATATTCGTAAACCATGGAGTCCATCACCTAAAAGTTACTCTCAACCTCAAAACAATTACTTGAGTTGCATAGCTCTAGGCAAAGTATAAAACATTAACTGCAAGGGGGATCAAGAAAAGAATAGGACTTAGTTGCTGCACTGTGTATATCAATAGCTTTTTGTTAACTACAAATCCCTGAATTTCTGGCATGCTTTCCAGTGTATTTGGCACAGTGGAAAATATTTTTCCGAAACATTTTCTCAACATTGGTACCTTGAACAAAAAACTATTCCCTGGAAAAAAAAAATCTTTGCCCAAAAGGGGACAGTAACTGTACTTTTAGGTCCTGTTTGGATGGGCATATAAGAAGCAACGTATAAGTCCAAAGCTAAGTCATTAGTAGATGATGATACTCTACTTTTGGCTTATGTTTAAACTTTTTTAGCCTAAAAGTAAGTGCTTAAAAATACTGTCTAACCTTTCCAAACACCTTCAAAATTTAAAAAAAAAAAATGCTTAAAAATCAAAAACACCTAAAAATAAGCTTAATCAAAACGGGCACTTAGTCTCAACATATCGTCTCCACTTCAAAAAAACACGGTGTGGAAACATTTTCATTAGATTATTAAAATATAGAAAATGTTTCTCCAATGAAAATAATTTCCACTAAAAGGAGGAAGATAACATCCATCACTCAGGAGTCTCATAATTTTTTTCAAAAATCCACATATTGCAAATTCTAAAAGCTTTAGTACTCATGAATATCAAGAAAAAAAACTACTGAAACAAGTTATGCTATACCTCATACAATTATCAGAATCACCCAAGTTGTTGGCCAAATGTCTCCATTAAATATAATGTGCAACCAACAGTGAAAGTTTATGTAAAAAGGATCTTAGGTCTAGCTCAATCCCAAATACTTGCTCAGGGGAAACAATAAACCTCAAACTTTTGTGGTAATCTACACCCCCCAAGAAAATTTTTTTTGAACAAATCAGAATGAGAAGAAAGTTCACTAACCTTGACAACTCAAACCGCCACAAACATTCAAAACTACAATAGTTAAAAGCAAATATGACAATATAAAATTTTAAGCCACAGTAATAGAGCACTGCATAGCAATGAAATCTCAGAAAACATAACACCTTTGTTTTTTTGAAATAGAAGCAATAAGTTACCAGGAAAAGAAACAACAAAAAAAAGGCGAAAAGAAATTCAAGACACGTCTCAAAGAAATGGATAATACAGGATAGCTTCAGTTCTTTTCTTTTCTTTTTGATAAAAATGATAGCTTTTTAACCTACTGCAGCCCAGTAGCAGAGCTGCCACGTTAACATAGCAAATGAGCTTAGACTAAGCAGGGGAAAATGTAGTTAACAAGCTATATAAGTCAAAAATTCCGATATGGCGCTTAAAATATCACCAAAGTTTCAATAAATAGTATGACCCCCATAATTTTTGAAGCC
The DNA here is from genome assembly GCA_032847665.1 of Solanum chilense. NCBI lineage: Eukaryota > Viridiplantae > Streptophyta > Magnoliopsida > Solanales > Solanaceae > Solanum > Solanum chilense. The sequence goes on from CM064967.1 coordinate 67,806,298, forward strand.
GTCGGTAAAAGTCCTGGACCATCCAACAAGAACTCAGACCTCTCATGTCGCTCAAACAATCAATCATCCCTTAGGGATCTTAATTCAGAAAATTATCATAGACGATAAGCTAATTAAAGTGAATAACAATAAACTCGAAAAAAAAAAAAACGAAACTGGAAAGAGCTAAAACTTGCAATAGAAATAAATACATACTTGCAGGAACGAGAAATATGCAGAAGACCATCAGTAGAAAATCCAGAACACTTATCCAGCTTCAAAACTTGAAGAACTCTTCCACGACGATTCGCAAGTAATTCGAGATCCGAATCTCTAACAATCATTCTACGAAAATGAAGTGCTTTCAATTTACTAAACGACTTAGTTATCTCCATAACCCAAGGTGTAACATATCCTCCCCAATCTTCCGGTATCAAATTAAACATAGCAGCTCTTGGTTTCCCTTTCAGTTTAACCGATTCAAGATGTGGAAACCTTCTAGATAACTGCTCTGGTTTCGCTGTATAACACAACGCCATAGTTATATGCTTTCTAGTAATCGCATCGATCTGCCACCACCTCTTACACACCAACGATACCGCGTCTCTATCACGCGATTCCTGTATATACGGAATCACACACTCCCATACTGTATCGTTTGTTGAGCTACTCAATCTCGTTGAGTTCCGTTCCTCCATTAAAACCAAAACCAAATCAAAAACACAAATACTTCAAAATACTAACAACAAATTACCATGACCATGACCAAAACTTCAACAACTTGACACTGATAATGGAAGAGAGGTTACAGTTGAAGAAGATGGAGGAGAGAGATTCAACGGAGAGATGTAGAGAGAGAAAGAAGATCGGACGGCGACAGTATGATAGTATTATTATTTTTATTTTTATTTTTTATTTTGTTGGTACGTAAAAGATTACTTAGAGAGACCCTAATTGAGAGTGGTCCAAATATCATAAATTTCTTTATGAGGCTCAAAACGTAAGGAATGAAGTGTATGTATTCTAATTTTTTATATATATTTTATTCTCATATACTATATGATATATTGGGACAATAAAAAGTTAGAAAATATTTATCCCAAGAATATAGGCCCCTATCATAGCTTAGAGTTTGTTTTTAAGATCTTACAATAAAAGTAATTTTTTTTTTACATTCCTTTTATTTAAATTTGATTATTTTGTCTTCACTTGATATATGATATATTGTAGTTATAACTTAGTGAAGATTTGAGTTTAAACAAAAAAAAAAGCGTTGAAGACGTGGATCAGGATAAAAGGTTAGTAAATAGGAGTATATTATCTTGGTTAATCTTTTTTTACTTCCCCTTTTATTTTAATTTAATAAGACACGATGTATGTAGTTTGATTATAGTTTATTTTATTGTACTACTATTCTGTTATTATCTATTGTTTCTAGCACTTTTATTACATATTTTCAGTTTATTTTGTCTTGAGCCGAGGGTCTATTTGGAAAAGGTAAAGGAGAACTCTGTGTATATTCTATCCACTTCAAATCTCACCGTATAGAAATATACTGAACATATTATTGTTGTTATTGATTTTTGACTTACTTTTTTTTAGATTAACAATTGATTATTAGATAAAATGAAATGTATAAATTTATTGATATTTTATACCAATATTTTTATTAGTGAATACACTATCCTATCCTAATATTTAGATTCACTATTAATCATTGCATAATACTACAAGAATATAATATCTTTTTGTTTTTTTCTCAAGAAATTATCCAACTTAAAACCAAATACATAATTTTTAGTTTTTTTTTTTATGCTAATACATTTTGAATAACCATTTTCAATGCTTAAAAACAATAATATATATATATATATATATATATATATATATATATATATATATATATATATATATGCATGGATATACTCAAATACAAGTGGTATTAGAAAAATAATAATTAATGGTGGAGGAAAGAGAGATGAGAGAAAGATGCGAATAATAGTAATTGCATCTGTCCACTTGTCTTGCTAGCAAAGGGAGAAAACTATGGATTTCATTGGTTGTTTGTACTTTTTTATGAAAAAAATTAGTTAAAAAAATATTATGTCAAGAGTATTTATACGTTATGTAAAACACACGGCGATATTAGATTGGGTGGGATGGGGTGGAGTGAGAAAGTGGGAGTTCGGATACGTAGGAGGTTAATCATGTAAGATTGAGGGGTTCGTGATCGATCTTATTTGAGATAAAATTATTTATCATCAGCGATAATTGCGTCTTGAGTCACGTTAATATATGCCTTAAAACACCTTACATTACTAATACTATGGTCTCTAGTATTAGTTATAATATAATAGTATAAATCAAAATAAAGTAGTATATAAGAAATGTTTAGTACAAATTACTGTATGCATTATTTTTTTTAATGCATCATAAATTTTATATTGAATAATTTTGATCGAAATTTAAACAATTAGTCTTTTTTATTGTCATATATACTAGTCTGACTATTACATATTACTTTCGTTTTTTTAGTTTTCAAAGCGATATAATGTTCTTTTTGAGTTAGTTAATAAAGAGAACTGATTGTACTTTTTTTTTTTTTGCAATATTTTTATATGTATATACTTAATTGAGACATTTTTTGAAAATTTAAAATTATATTTTTTTTATTACATAAATATATAAGTTGAAGACGTGAAGTTGTTTACTATATTATTAAAATATCAAATCAAAATAATTTAATATGATAAATATATAATATTTTTAAAAATCATAAATTAAATTTATCGAATTAAAATTTTAATTCCGTACCGTATCCATCCCTAATTCTATCTAGTTGAAAGTAATAAAAAACGGTTTGTGTCATCTTTGAGTCTTTTGATACCAACGAACCGTTATGATGATGAAGAAAATGACAAATATTTTAGTCTGCCTCTTATCTAAATTAATCAAATAAGTACCAATAATAAAAGACAAAAAATAATCTCCTTATTTATCAAAAAAATACAAATTCATTAAATTAAAATTTTTCAAGAATTTTAAAGTGCCTAATTTTATTTAATAATACAATGATTGATTGGTGATATATAATGAGGATAAAGTACTTATTATAATAATAAATTATTGGTTAAATTACATTGATAATCTAAATTTGTTTGAGATAAGTTAAAATCTTTAGTTAAAGAGTTATATATGATCAAATTTTGAATTTATACATATCTATATACAAGTGATATCAGGGGCGGAGCCACCTTGGTCACCCACGGGGTTCATCCTAACCCCCTTCGACAACAGAAAATTATACTATTTATACATGGTTAAATAATATTTTATATAGTAGATGTCGAACTCCTTTTAGCTACTTTGTATGTCTATTTATACAAATTTAAATCCCTTATTGAAAATCATGACTCATTCACTGAGTGATATATGAATATAATAACAAAGATAGTTAAATAAGCTAAGGGTGAAGCTAAAATATAGTTTACGAGTTTAGAAAACTAAAATATGTTTGAAATTTTTTTGTTTCAACAGAATTTGATAGTTTTAATTCAAATCTTGTATTTATATTTAAAAAATTATTAAATATCTACATATATTATTAATTAGAACATAATAACTTTAAAATAACTAGAACAATAGGTGCATAAACTTTAAATTCGATATCGCCCTCCGGAACAAACAACAATAGTCCACATAATTCATTAGATATAATTGTTTGTAGGACAAAGTTTGTAGAGTTTAAAGGTGTAACTTCAAAAAAACTAAATTAGCATTTGATCATAGATTTTAAAATATTTTTAGGGAATCAGATTTGAGTGAAGTTTGAATTAATTTAAGTTTTACAATTTGAATTCGCCGAAAAGAGCCATACATATATAAATAAAATATTTTCGAATAAAAATCACTCTCTACTTTAATAATATTTAAATAATTGAACTTAATATCTATATCAAATACAAAAAATTATTTAGCGATCTATTATTATTCGATTATAATGGTACTATTTGTAAAAAGGGTTGTAGAACCTATTGTCGTATAAGAATATTAATACGTACTCCTAAGTTTTAACAAGAAGGAATCTTCCTAGAATTCTTTCATTTTGATCATTATATACTTTACTATAAAAAGAAAATTAAAAAAACCATAATACTCTTGCAAAGAAAGGAATTAACAATTCGACTATTTATGCGGGATGTACAAAAATTAAATCGATAAATAAATTAAATCGAGAAAAATGTTATTTAGTTATTAGGTTAATGGGTGTTTAATAATTTTATGGAAAAAAATTATTAGGTTATTAGGTAAAAAGATTAGCCATTAAGATGATAATAATTTATTATTATACCCTTCATAAATATTAAATATTAATAATTTAAAATAACTAGACATTATATCAGCACTCTAAATTACGGTCAATGCACTTCACGAAGCACAATATTTATATTTCACATTAGAAATTTTAATATAATGTGTTTGATTGTAACATGTAATTGTAGCCTTCATATATTGCATCTACTCTTATTGATGCAATTTTTCATTATACTTCTTGGTTCACTACCATTTAGAAGTGATTTGTTTGTCTTACAGTATCACGCCGAATTATTAGAGAAGTGAAAAATAATAAATTTTTAGTCAATATTTTATTATAAACCAAAAAACTGAACTATTAATGACCAAGAATTGATAAATCGAAAATCAATACTTTATTGATTTGGTGTATTTAAAAATAAAAAATTAATAATACATAAAATTAAACCAAACCAACCTATATAACACTCTCTAATAAATGTGGAGTGGAATTAAAAGGTCTTTGAATTAATTATAAAATTAACTACTACACTTTTTATTGAAAATATTTTTACCTAACCTCTTATTAAGAACAAAAATTCTTAATAATCTTTTAATAAATTTTTACCTTGACTTTCAAAATTTAAGCTTTAAGTATTATATTTCAAAGACATTATTTAATTTTTCATTTATCTTGTTAAAATCATATGCTTGAAATAATAATAATAATAATAATAATAATAATAATAATAATAATAATAATAATAATAATAATAATATACGTGATATAATTTCATAAATAAAATCTGAAAAAAATAGATTATATATCTATATAAATTTTATGTCTACCCTATAAGAAAAAAAAATTATTTTTGATAGATACACAATTTAAAAGAAGAAAAATATGACCGCAAAATAATAATATATAAATTTAAAGAATCAAAGGGAATGTGTGGAGTATGTGATATTCTAGTTATCAAATATATAGTATATAGTATATATCGTATAATATGTACACCATGTACCAAAAACTTAATAATTTATATATAGCTGCAAATTTTAATCAATGCTACGCCTTCCATTATTAATGAATAATTTGAATATGATATACCCTACAAGTAATCTACTTCTAAAAAAAATAATTGAACTATGACTCCTAAAAGTTTTAAGGCCTTAACTTTTACCTACCACCGAGACGACGATTATAATTCGATTAATTCAGATTAAATATGAAATTTTTGATTTTTTTAAATTCAGATAAGATTAATTTTGTTAAGTTTGATTTTAAATTAATTGATTTGGTTATTTCAAATTTTAGGCTATAATAAGTATATAAGTTTGAGTGTTTTTTTTTCTTAAATAAATGTATATTTCTAAAAAAAATAATACATGTAACCATAGTAATAAACCTCAATTTCCAGCAAAATAATTTAAATAAATTATTATTCGAGCATGAAACTATTATCAAAGAATTCCTATCGTATTAAGACCTAAGATTTAATGAGTTGAATTGTAATAAAACCATGTCCTATTTAAAATGGTTTTGAAAACTCAAAAATCTATAACTTTTCAAAATTAAATTCAAAATTTTCAAAGCAAAAATCTAAAACTTTGAATTTTGATTTCATATTAAATATGTCCATACGTACGGTATAGTAGCAAAATTCAAAATAAGTTTGGTAGCCAATTAAAAATTATTTTTTTTGGGAAAATGCACAAATACCTCTTCAGTCTATATCCAAAATTTCAGAGGCACAGTTATATTATACTAATGTCCTATTATTCCACTGAACTGATTTTATAAATAATTTTCTATCATTTTCGACATACTTGACACTAATTTGAAAAAAAAGTCAACCAATATTGAACTCACAATATATTGTCACATAGATAAAAAAGGAGTAGAAAATTATTAACAAAATAACCTCAGGGGTAATAGGACCTTATTAGTATAGTATAAGCGTGTCTCTGAGATTTCGAACATAGGTTGAAAGTGTATTTATGCATTATCCCAAATATTTTTATACAACAATATGTGTTTTGTCAAAATTCTAAATGTGCTTCTAGAAATTTTTATTTTTTTATATTACATGTATATATATTAACTTCTCAAAAAATTTGATAAAACATACTATAAGTCAAATCATGCTAGTAGAATCATTATACTTTTTATCCCATATTTTTTTTAAAAAACGCATAGAATAAGTAATTAAAGAAAAAATATCTTTGACTTTTTAAAATAAAAAAATTAAATTAAGAGAATACGATTCTGATCTTTTAGCACACAAGTGGTCTTGAAAAGTTCATTAGCTAGTGGGGACGTTATTAACTTTATATAATAATATTATATTATACTAATATGTATTAAATGTTGAGTAGTGATAGCCCCTAATCTAAATAATTATTTTTTTCGATTTTTCATCTGATATTTGAAATTACATTTTGAGTTCAACTAAATTAATTTACTACAATATTTTGTTTTCAACTATATACTTCTTGTTGAATTCTTAAACAAGACGCTAGATAAGTTTTGTTAATTTAATAGGAAATTTATATCTTTTTGTACTAATTCGAAAAAGTGAGAATTTTAAAAAGTTATACTTAATATATGTTTGAATTTATTTGTTTCACTTTGTATCTATTTGCTTGAAATTATATCGATTTGCTTCGTGTCATTAGTTTTATTCACGTGAATTCGTAATCAACCTTCTAGATCTGATCTAGGGTTAGTGATGTTTCTTGCATTAGCTAACAATTATTGATTAATTAATTGTGCATGACGATATCATATTTTGACTAATCAAATTAGTTGGTGCTTGGTGGAATGGAAATATAGAAGCTAATCCCTCTACCACTTAACCCTAATCCTAGATTAATGTGAAAGCTAATTCCATTTAATTAAATAGAAGAATATATTTTATTCTGGTCATGACAAAGCATGATGGCATAAAAAAAGGTTTCAAAGTGGGTGTATTATTAGTCAATTTAATTTATTCTTTGATAATATTATAATAATTTCGTTTCATATTAATTGTTCTTTTTCTATTTACACGTTTAGTGAATCATAAAATAAGGATACTTTATAAATTTATCCCCCGAGTTTTTTTTTAAAAAAAAAATTACAAACTTTTTTTTTTAAAAAAAATTGATTGTAACAGTCAAAAAATACTAATCTAATCTTGATTTTGTAAATTGACCAGTAATTTGAGATAACTAATATAGGAAGAAAGAAATATATAGTAGAAGAAGTTGCTTTAATTTATACCCTTTTATTTTATTTTATTTGACTCCTGTATAATAATCGACGTTTCATTTTTTTTATCTATTTTTAATATTATCTTTAGTATTAAATAACGTTATAATATAATAATAACTAATTTTAGAATTTCAAACCATTATTAATAAGGTTAATTTACTAAAACACATATCTAATCATTTTTTTAAGGATATATCAGATAAATAAGGGATAAATAATATAAAACGGAGGGAATAGGATATTAGTGAATAGCTTATCTTTATGAATGATTAATTAATCATTAATAATGCTAATTAGTTGACAATGGTCCTTCTAAGCAAATAAAGCCACAAATTTAGTGCAACCACTCTGTAATCCGCAGATTTATCTCTCTTTTTTTAAAATAAATAAATAAATAAATAATGATATTCAATATTTATATTAAAATTTAATTAAAATTAAATAGCATATAACAAAATTCATTTTTGAAGTCTGTATCTCAAGCTTAATATAAGTTTTTATTTTTAAAGACTTAGAACTCAAAAATTCTGTTTTCTCTGTCTCATTTTATACAGCATAATCGATACCTTTTGTTTTAAGTCAAGTAGTTTAAATTTGACTAGAAATTTACACACGAAATCTTTAAATATTTTTTAAATGAAATTTATATAATTATAAACTACGTAAAAAGTACTATAATTCATGATAATTTATACTCCCTCCATTCACCTTTTTTGTGATATTGCGTTTTTTCGAAAGTCAATTTGATTAATTTTCAATGTTAAATTAGATTATATTGATTCAATATTCTAGACAAAAAATTTAGATATTGAAAAGCCATACGAAAAATAGTATAAATTGCAATTTTTTGCATATACAATATGATGAAAATATATATATATTGTAAAATGATAGTCAAATTTTTTATAATTTGACTCTAAAAAGGAAAACTATGACAATTAGATGTGGTCGTTGGTAGTATAGTAAAACCTCTTTAAATCAATATAGATGGAATCATGAAATATTATTATTTTGTAGAGTTATTATTTAACTGATAAATTAATATTTATTAATTTAAAGAGTGTCTATTTACTGAAAAAATTGTTCAGGGATGAAATATCAGAGAATTTGAAAGAACTCACTTGCGAAAACGTCATTCATGAACTTTAAGGTCATGATTAATGAGCTCGGTTACTACAATAAAGTGGACGGTAATAACCTATCGAATAGGTGAAAATAATAAATTTTCAGAGGCCTAGAGTTTAGAACAAATTGTGGATATCATTGAAAAAATAATCTTGATGATAAAATTGAAGATGATACAATACAATTGTAACCAATTACACATAAGAAAACACTTGCATCTAAAACTCTTCACAATTTTATAGTGCAGTTAGAAAGGTAACACCGAAACTTTTGGATGCAATATGAAAAGGTAGAAATGAGCTTCAACTTGATTTATATATTGACCAAAAACAAACATAATAAAATCATATTTCACTAAAATTTTTGAGATATATTTGTATTTTTTAAAACATTTTTTTGTTTATAATATTTATGGGATCATATATTTATATAAAGATCTTTTTAAAATATATAATCTTATTATTTTATCGAAATGAGAGATTTTTTCCATTGGCCTAATAGGACCGTAAAAAATTATTATCTTAGAGAGATTATTAATTAATGAAGTACTAATTTAGTGAGGTTTTACTATAATTCAAAATGCTTAAAAGATCTATTAAAAACTTATCGTCTAAAATATATTTATTTAAATTTTAAAATTTAAAAAGTATCACATAAAATAAGACGGAGGAGTAAATTAAAGTTAGAGAAATTCATCACCATAGCTGGTGTACATCTTTCTCTATCAACTTGTTATATACGACACTTGTTACTTTTCACACAATCACAAAGTTTTCATTAGAATAAAACTAAACTTTAAATAGCACTTCTAGTCTTTTAATTGTTAATGAATTTTAATCGAGTAATTTTCATATATAGCAAAAATAAAATTTATATTTGTATGTCATAGTTATAGTTTATATAATTGCGCTTCATAGTAAATATGCTATGTCTATTTCGTTATACATATATAGAGAAGAAGTTAGGCTATTTCGCTATACATATATACAAAAGAAGAATTGTATAATTCGCTGACTCCTCTTCAAATTTGTATAATTTCACTGGAAGTCATTTGTATAATTTTTGGCAGCCTCTCAATTCAATTTTATGTGTTTGTATATCTGTATAAAATTTAAATTTGTATACAATTGAATCGAAATAAAACGTTTGTATATCAAATATTGCGCTCTATCTCTCACACTCACTTTATACAAATATAAAATATACATTGTATTGTATAATATGTGTTTGCATAAAGCGAGAAAGAGAGAAAGACAAAAGAGAACTGCGCAGGAGAATATTTATATAGTATAATTATAAGTGTATAGGACGATGATATATGTATTTGCATGTGTATATACAATTTTCTCTTGCTTTATAAAAATAGAAACACAATTTTTACATTTCTGATTGTATAAAACGAGAGAGGCGAGCGACAGAAGGAGCGAACGAGAGAGGGAGGGTGGTGAGCGAGAGTTTGATGAGAGAGACGACCGACAGTTTGTTACATGGTGCAATTAAATCAAATATGGTTATAACATTTAATTTGAATTAATAATTTGTCATTATATACAACCTTCCACTTTAATTTGATATTAAAGTAGTTGATTAAGCGTATTTTATTTTTAATTTACTCAAATGTGCGTTTTAAACTTATATTACTTTTTGAAGTATATTAATTTCAAATATGAAATACATGAACAATCGAAAATTGAATGTAACACTTCATAATTCATTAAAGTTGTGAAAATTCACAACAAAATGGACATATAAACTTATTAAAAGCTAAATATACTTTACCAAAAATACTTAATAAGAATCAAAATCATTTATCATTAAGTAACTAAAAGTGTTAATTTCTCATTTTATAAATACTTTGAAGTTTCAACTAAAAATTCATTATGATAATTTAGGATTCGTGTTATAAGTGCATCTCCATTCATCACTTTCATCTCGAACTATGTATTCATATATTAATGAGGAAAAAATTATTAAATATATGTGTATATAATAATTGAAAATTTGTAATTCAAACACCATCATTATTATTTTTTATTGGAAAGAAAGGACTAATTATTATTATAATTATTAATTAGGACTAATGATCAAAATGTAATCACTAGTAGTTATCAATGGAAGTTTTTGTCAAAAAGGATGTTGGCTTTTCTCATGATTTATTGTCTCAAGAATATACTCCTCCTCCAATTAAAATAATTAACAAGTCTTTAAAATGGGTAAAAAAAAAAAGAGGAAAAATTCCTTAAAATGTAACAATTGTTCATGTTCATTTAGTACTCCAATTATATGTTTTTTTTTAAAAAAAAAATAATAAATAATTGGTTCTATTTTTTCCTCATTATTTCTTTAGGTTGGAAAGACGATGACGATGACGATAATAACAAGTAAATTTTTATAAAGTGGTGTCTAAGGAAGATAGAATATACGTAAGTTTTACTGCTACGCCTTTTTCGAGATAAAAATATTATTTCTGAAAGACAGACCCTTAGTTCAGACAAATTAAAGTAATTAAAAAAATAATAATAAAATAAAACATGACAGCTAATTGTAAAGTAGAGCGAGATATTTATGCGAAAAAAATTATAACAAACAACATAAGGTACGATTACCTAAATACAGTAAATCACAATGATATAAGATATATTTTCTTTGGTTAGAAAGAAAAAAGTAATAATTATTTTTAATAAGGTCTTATAATGATCAAAATGCACTCATTATTAGTGTAATCTTCCGCACTTAAAAATGGAAGATTTTTTATTTTTTATTTTTTATTTTCTTTTTGACAAAAAAGAGTCTTGACTTTCTTTATTGTATAAAAAAAAATATTTTTCCACTAGAAATAATCCACAAATTTTGAAATAGGGAGCAATTGACCATTTTGAACATCTACTATTTGCTTATTTTTCAATTTCACCTTTAAGTATTAGGTATTCGATTTTGAAACATGGGTGGCTCGATAGTGTTAAAAAAAAAAGATATGTGTCTTAGGCTTCCAAATTTAAGGGGCCTTATTTTTTAATAATAATAGGTTATAAGTTATTACTTTTTTTAACAAATATTGAATACTATTTTTAGAAAAAAGTAAACTTTTCATGAAAATAAAGAAATTATTAGAAGAAATTTGACATATTTGGAGTATTATATCTAGTGAAAAATAACTTAAAAAATAAGAATGATTATATTATCAATTGAAAACTAGAAGAAATCAATTATATAAATGTTATTAACAATTTAAGTTTAAAGTCCCGTTTGATTTTTTTCTTAGGCCACTAATATGCTTGAGCCGCTCCTGTTTTGAAGTTGGACTAATTTAGAACGTGACAAAAAGTTTCATTTAATTTGAAAATATAATGCTTCTGTTAAAGGTAATTTTATTTTAAAGCATCAATATAAGACTTCATAAAAAGAAACTTTGATTAGCTATTGAAAATTGTACATTCGATTATTTATGATTTAATTGATTAGTTTCAAAAGTGAAACTAACGAAGATACTTATTATTATTTTTTATTTTGAGATTTCATGCCTAAATATAGTTTTTATAAAATATTTTTATAGTTTTTTCATATATGATTCCTATATGTTAAATATTAACTTTTTTCCCACTTCCAAAGGTTTGGCTAACTGTAACTTGTAAAGTTATATTGATTGCTTTACAAAAAAAAAAAACTTTGATTATTGTTCAAATTAAACGGGTCATGATATAATCCATTTTTTAATTTGATCTATTTTAGTCTAAATAGTAACCTACTCTAATTTAATTCTGTCCATTTTAATCTTTCAATTTCAATTTCATTTTTTAATAGCATAATATATATTTGTTGAGATTATCTGCATCTAAGTAATCTCCTTCATTTCAACTCTTTAATTCTAACTTTTGACATAGCATAATTAAGAACACGTATCATTCATTTTTTCGATAACTCCTTAATTCTAACTTTTGAACATATCATATTTAAAAACACAAGATTAAAAGATACTTTTAATCTATTCAACATCTCTTTAGTTCAAGAAAGATAGTACACCGCCCGTTAATCCAATTATACTATATTTGTCTACCATATCTTTCCATGTAAATGGGTAGCGTTCATTCAACGAATATCATCCTAAAAGAGAATCAGCACCCAAAAATATCAGAATAATCATAAGTTTTAAAAGTCATATTATTTAAAGCCAAATCTAAACTATAACGGCCCAACCCGCTAGTTATGTTGTCCGCATTGGATGCCTTTTAAAATCATGTCACTAGCGTATAGCACCTGTTTACTTACATACTCAACATCTCTCGTGTATTTTATAAATACAAGACTACTTACCTTACACAAATAAACAAATTAAAATAGAACAATACCCCCCACCCCCAAAAAAAAAATAAAAAAAATTAATAATAAAATAAAATTATATGGTGTTTTCTTTTTCAGGTTTTCTATGATATAGTATTATTGTTATTTAGTTGGTCTAGGAAATGATAAAGAAAGCACAACATTAGGTGGTCCTCCAATTGTCCACTTTATAAAAACACAATATGGCCCCTTTCCCACCTCTTTAATAACACTAAGAAAAGACCACAAAAGGTCAATTACTTGTATATAAATACACTACTCGTTGCTACTCGTTGCTCGTTACGTATCAGATAAGATTACTCCTCTCTTAATAAAAAGTATCATATTTCATCTTTATGTATGAATTTTTTTTTGTAGAAAATACTTTCTCTCGAATGAGCCTCAATATCGTGCAAATCCGAGATAGAACTCAGAAAAATAAATTTATATATACTATATGCTTAATTTTTCAATAAATGAATAAAAATATTTTTTTAACTTATTATAACTCTACCTTAATCAACTAAAAAGTGGTTACCATAATATACTTAAAAGTCTAGAAAACTTATTAGACGCAACATGTTGGTGACAGCATAAAAAACAAAGTACAAAAGTTTAAAATAATTAATAAGGCCAAAACAGGTTGGGTGGGGTTAGGGTGGGTAGCGTGGGTTAGTGACAGAACTAAAAATTTTATTAAAAGAATATGTAATATATATATAAAAGAACTCGTGATAAGGTTAAAAAAATTTAACATCTATTATATTTATGTAAAAAGTAATTTCAATAATATATATTAATGATATAATTTTCGTAAAAAAAATTCAAATGAACCCCTAGATCTACAAATTTTAGTGTTCCAAATGGTTATGATGAGAAATGGGAACATTTTCATGTAAGTGATAGTGATATTTTAAAAAAATAATGTATAAGTAAAAGTGAATAAAGAGAGTAAATCATTATAAGTAAATTTATTAATAAATATTTATTTGTTAATTTGATAAAAGAAATAACTAATACGCTATACAAATTTAAGTTTACAATAAAAATATACAATAAAGTAATCCAAACTATTCTTACAGTTATGTATTTATGAAGTATACATTTATGTCAATTATACATCTCGAATGTATACAATGTGCAAAATTATGATGTGTAATTCTTAAGAAGCAAAATTTATAAATTAACGTTTGCGGGTAGTTTTTTAAATCCGCGCTACGTAATTACGTGAAAAGTTCTTTTTTTTTGTATGCTAGCGTAATAATTTAGCATCCGAACTTTTATAACGTGACTAATTCAAATTTGTAGCACATCAAACATATTTAAGAAAAACCGCTTCATGCCAGAAGGTTATCCATTCACATATATAGTTAAATTCGAGACTTTTGATTTTACCTATTCAACGACAACCACATTTTGACATGGTGGTAAAACTTTTATTTATTATTTATTTAAGAATAGAGAATAATTATATATGTTCTTTTGGATATTTTTAATAAAGACACAAAAAAGATTTGGATGCTCAACCAATATTGGTTCCCTATTTGTTTTTTCTAAATGTTTATCTTTTTTCCTTCTATTAATAGTTAGACGTACAAAGATTCTCAGACATATTTTGTTGGTTTGCTTTATAGACATTATATAGTGTGGAAAGTAACTTTTATTTAATTGCTTTAATTTTGAGTCAAATTTTCTCCATTAATAATTAAGCTTATATATATATATATATATTTGGTCAATTATTTGTTTATTTATTTTAATATGAAACGCATATAAAAACCACACAAAAAGGGCTAAATGTCAAGAAAAAATTACATAAATTTAATACGTTTTAAAAAATAATTACTGATTTTAGCGATACTTTTTGTTTATTACCATTTATAGCAATGCTTTGTTAAATCTGTAATATGTATTAAAAGTGAATTATGTATGCAATATATATGAATTATAATTGTTTTTTTGAAATATATTATGTTTGTTTGGTAAAATTTTTGTCATATTGTATTATAAGAGTATTAAAATGTGTTATAAATGTATTATTCATCATTAAAATTTGTATTATATGTGAATAATAAATTTTTCTTCGTAATATGTATTAAACTTGTATTATAAATGAATTAAAAGTGATCAAGTGAAAAAAATATTATTGTTATAAATCGTAAATATTTTTTTATCATAGTATATTTATATAAGTTTCCCATATTTCAATGACCCATTATATATGTATATGTGGGCCTTGTGGGCTTCAAAGATGCTTTTAATCTTAGAATTGACTTATTTAATTTGGAATAATTGAATATTTGATAATTTAGAAACTAATATAACTTCTATAACAATCATCTTCTATAATAAAGTAATATTTTACTGTAACAAATAACTAATCTTTAGATCCGACTTTCATATTATGTAAAATAGCATTAGCATTATAGTATAACTAAAAAATATTTAGACAAACAACGTTATTATAAAGAAGTTCTGATATATATATATATCAAACTATTGGATTTTGTTCAAACTCATGATTAGATATGCTAACTATTTTATTGCAAATTATGAGCTTACATATTTAGTAATATATCAATTAGGTGCTTTGTTTTAGCTTAAAGATGAAGCTATAAATTATTTATATAGGAAGAGTATATTTTATCCATAGTTTGATTTCGAAGTAGTGACGTTGTACAAAAAGTATTTAAAAGAAATATTAATGAAGAAACTAAACATAATTTTATATAAAATCTTAAAATAAAAGCAATTACAACCGGTTCACATTTTATACAATGAAATAACACTCAATACACTTCATTAAAAACAAACAATGAATTTTAGGGATGAATTATTTTTCATTTACTAAATAATGACAGATTATCTATGAAATTGCATCAAATTAAACATAAAATAGCGACGTATCAAAATGAACAAGAAGACAAAAATAGACATCCAAATGATCTTAATTGCCTTTTCCATTGTTGACGTGGACTTACAACTAAAAAGAGCGTTGGCCATTTGAATTAATTCCACAAAAGATATAATTGGCCATTTGATTATGATCATTCGTTTTCATATAGATGTTAATATATTTTAATTTTTGTGGGGGGTGGGGGTGGGGGTGGGGGTGGGGGGAGTTGTAGAGTCGATCCAAAGAAAACAAGAAAAGAAAAAGACAAATGTATGAATATCAAATACCGAATGAATAAATAAATAAATAAAATATTTGGTGAAAATTAATAATTACACAATTGTTATGAATGGTTGAAATTGTATGAATTACTACTATTAAAAATAAAATTGATTTCCACAGTGTCACAAATGACTAGGCTTGTGTGGTGGATGAAGAGATAGGAGTATTCAATCACTGATTAAGATATCTAGTGTACGGATTCTCTATTTAATGAAATGTAAATTTGTGGGTTGTGACACTATACGATTACATAATCTTAACACTACACTCTAGTATAATGTGAAACATCATCATTAACCTCTCCATTTTTGTAAATTATAGACCCAACGTAAAGATAGCCATATAAAGGTAATATTGAATGGACTTGAGATTAGTTACATTTGACGACAATATAAAGCTACAAACAAAAATATTCACAGTTTTTTTGCGGTACAACTTGAAAAACACAAGAGCAAATAAGAGCACTCTGTTTATCAATTCTTTGTTTCTTTTTCGAAATCTATAAAACCACAATCATCATCCATTGAAGATTCACCGGAAATACCTGGTTTCTCCGGTGGAACAAACATCTCTTGTATACGAAGTTTCTTCATATCGAGCCATCCACCAACAGACTTTTCAGATAATGAAGCCATACCCTTGAACGCAAAATCATTTGCTATTGTGGTATCAACACCTATGGTTCTAGAGTAAAGTCCTCTGCTTCCAGTAACCACCATATTGCGGGTCTCTTCACCACTACGAGAAAGCACAGGAGGCAATAGATCAATCAGCTGTGGGCTGGGCTGGTTGGAGTTATTTATGAGCAATCGAAGTGTCTCCCTGGCACTTTTCTCAGCCATGGATTCTGTTTCTGGGGGAATCAAAGGATTCACTAAATTTGGGTGTAACTGTGGAATACTGCCAGAGATAGCAGGACCTGCACTGACAAAGTAACCTTGACCAGAAGAGCACACGTCAATAACAGGAATATGGACTATGGAGTCTCCTACTAAAGGTGTGAAAGTAGGTATTTGCTGTGAAGGACCCAAAGAAAATGGCAACCTGATCAATGGCTCGGGCAGAAGAGGTGGGAAATCTAAAGCAGAGACATCAGTGACAAGAGACGGGTTTGGTGTCAAAATACTAGATGAACAAGCAGAAGGTGCTATTGATGAAAGTAGTGGTATTGAAGTGTCTGTGGATAAAATAGGCAAATGTGGAGTTCCAACTGAGTACTGCAGAGTGGATACAGCAGGAGGACACCAACAGTAATAAGGAGAGAAAACTGTTGAATCCAGAGAATGAACAGTAGCTGCAGAGCCTCGAAAAGGAAGGGCAGCAACAAACGGCTCCAAAACATTTGAAGGACGAGTTTCTCTTCCAATTTTATCGTCTTCAACATTTGTTGAACTAAGTGCATTTGTGCTACTTATGCCTGCAATCTGGCTATCTACACATGAAAGATAGCTATCACCATGCTGCCTCAGCCCGTCTCCAGAAACACATACAGATGATGAGTTCCTGAGCATGCTATCTTTAAAAGCATTAGACATAGGACTAAGGCTGCTCATCAGGCTGGTGTTTGATCCCATGCTACTGACGTGCTCAGGCCGCAGAGGTTTCTGAGATGCAACTGATATCTGGGCATCAAGACCAAGTTCTGTAGAATCAACAAAGCCAGCAACAGGAGGATCTCTTGACATCATGGAACTTGCTTGAGGATTTATAGCTGCTGAACCGTGAAGATAAGCTCGAAGATGAATGGCGAAACAGTCAATCCGCGATTCATTGATTCCAGTTAACTCAGCCAAGGAAGGCTTCATCTTAATCAAATCCCTCATCTAAAAAAACCATAATCAATAATGATATTAGTCATCTACATATGCAAGTACAATATAACAAATATTCAGTAGTTCATCACACACAGTAAACATAAGAAATATACCTTTCTCCGCAACTCATCTCCAAGGAGCTTAGACTTCTCTGAACACCAAAAGTAGAACGTCTCACCATCAGGGATACTAATAAGGAACGAGCGTCCAGAATCATCTGCCACAATATCTTTTATCTCTATGGCAGAACAATCAGATTCACTGCAAAATGTTCCAACTCTCTCTGTGCTGCCGTCATCCCCAATGAATGAGATGCGCAAGTCTGATGTTGGCAATATTGCAAGGTTTAAGTTCCCCCTGTTACAACAACACAAGAAGAAAAGTAATGTTTAAGATGAGATAGATTGTCAACAAGTAACATACTAAATCAAATGTAACCAAATACAGACACACTTATGACTTGCGCATCCTAAATCTAACACCCTTGGCTGAGGAATGATATTATGAGTTCCCAAAAAATTCTCCAAAATCTCCAAAATCTAAGGCAGCTACACAAATCCTCAAAGTCCTACTTTATTGTATTTTTCCTCCTTTCCATAAGAATTTGTACTGGACAAGCTAGCCTATAAAAACAAGGATAACAACTTGTACAATTGAACAGCATTACCAACATAAATAATTATCATTTAGGTGAACCTTAACTTTTAGAGACAAAGTGCTAGTTAAAATAGACTATACATTAACATGCCAAGTTTTCAACTCGTTAACTAGAAGTTCATTTAAGACGCAGACGAGATATATATTTCTTATAGACACTAAATTACAGTTTTCACTATAGAAGATTTTGGTTTGGTGAGATAAGGAGCCAGTCGCTCCTCCATTCACATAAAACATTATGCGCAAAAGAGACAAAACAGGAAGTTGGAATCTAATATTAGAAATCTCTTTGCTTATAGGGTGTCATCAAAGAATAAAAGGTCAAATTAAGCAGAATATAGCAATGTAAAGGTACATACTGAGATATAAGAAAGGCAGGACAGCATGAAAGATAGAAATAACAAACTGAACAGTAATAAAACTTCTAGGATGGTTCAGACAAAAGACAAACAAACCACATTTATTAAATAAATAAAAAAGCACCAAAGTGTTACCAGTCAAGACTTCTAGATAATTCAGAGAAGTAATTGAATCATGTAATATAAGAGCATGAAACTACCTTGACTTCTCCTTAATTCAGAGATCATAATAGTAAACGCCCAATTTTACCTACAAGTCAAAAGATATTTTCACGTGGAAGCATGAACATTTGTCACCATCAATAAACAATACAGCATCTGGCAACTTCTAGCCACGATGAACTAAGGTTATCTACAGGTTAAACTGGATTGAGCTATATAGTATTAAACAAGCAGAGAAAGCTATTGCAACTTCTGTGGTGAAATAATCAATAATGAAAAAGAGAAACACAGGAGAATAATGTAACACTAATATTGCCCATATGCAGCAGTAGAACGAAATAGAAAGCATAACACTCACTGATTGATCAGTGCAAACACACTTCTTCCAGTCTGATGGGACTTGTTGCCCTAAATACCAAATTCAAAACCTATTCTTTCATCTCCATTCATGCAAAACTGACAAAGGTACCATATGTAGCAAGATTATGAAGGAAACAATGCTGCAATGATACTATAAAACAGGGTGATAAGACAACAACACAATCACTAATACATCAAGGGGAACACACTTCTACAAGTATAAAAGGAATTAGTATTTAGGATTACCAAATTAACGATACTATAAAACAGGGTGATAAGACAGCAACACAATCACTAATACATCAAGGGTAACACACTTCTACAAGTATAAAAGGAATTAGTATTTAGGATTACCAAATTAACAACTTATTTTTTCATCTCCATTCAGACAAAATCACAAAATATACGAACCTTTACGGTGTCTCCACATGTCAACATGCACCTCCTAGCAATAAGCAGTCTCATATCAAAAGATACAGAGATTTATGATAGTATCCAGACAGCAGTATTGATCATGAGATGATATGATGTGTCTGCAATTCATGTACTATATACTCAAAATTTGAACCCTAAACGAGTTTAGGGATCAGGAAATAAGAAATTCTTCGGAGTATAACCTAATGTGAGCATATCACCTCTAGGAACAAATACTTTCACTGGATTCCAAGTACTATACGTTCACCAGCACAAAGCATGCAGCAGTCACAAGCAACAAAGGGTGAATGAGCAGCAACACATTCCCCAGCATCTTACAACTGAACATCATAACTCAAAATGGCCATGGGAAAGAAAAATCCCCTTTTCCAGCAAAATATAACTAGGTATATGCTTGAAGCACCAAATACTGCTAATGAACCCGACCAACCAACTATCTAGCCTCTCCTCAGAATCCATTGGACCATTTCCTAATTCCTAACTACTATTGAACGGTCATACTGCTACACCTGTAAATTTACAACATCGCTTCTCTCTTTTCTCTTTTTTGTTTCTTAAAACAAATCATCTTCTGCTCTAATCCTCTTTCTGTTCTGTTAAATGTAATTTACTTTAATTGACCAAGATCCAATCAAAAGAGTATTACTACCATTTTGAATTGAACTAATCTCTGTTCAACTATTTCAAACATAAGAACATGACATGAAAAGTTAAAGTTATCTTCAAAGGAAGCAAATGAGATGTTAACTTTAGAACTATATTTCTTCTATCAACATGCAACACTAACTACATAAACACATCAAAAGTTCACTGTTAATAAAGAGAGACGCCTTTTCAAAATGAACCAGCGGTAACTAAATTCTATCCATGAATACAGAATGCCAGTTAGCTAAGTACTACAGAATGAAGCTCTCATTTACTTGTACTAGTACTAGATATGAATCCACCAGGATACAATAATCGCAAAGTTCTATTGATTTCAGCATCCTGACTAGATGGGCTTGTGAGCAAGCCACTGATCCAAAATGATTGCTAAGACACTATGTTTGATAAAGATGCAAATCTTAGCTTCAAGTAATATAGCAATCTAATCTATCCAGAGACAAGATTACGTACATAATAATCGCAAAATAAACGTATCAAGTTCCCTAAAATGCAGATAGAAGTGAGGATATGAAGAACACAATCTAAGTCCACCAATAAATCAGGAAGGAACTGATTATTAGAATGCCCCAAAAAACTACAAGTCACAATCAAATATGCTGAAGTCAAGCACCACACACATGGAAAACGCCAAATAATGCATATGAAAGGTATAAAGTTCACTGCCACTACCTTGTAGTTGTTGGACACAACAGCGTCCCTTGCTTCCTGATCTTCCCAACCCGCATTGTAACAAGTGGAATGCACAAACACCTCGCGAGCATTCCAACCTCTGATGGCTCAAAGTTCTGTCAATAGAATCAGATTCAATTCCAATTACAAATTACACATCCAACGAACCTCAAAATCAAAAATCTAAACCGAATTCATAAAATTTACAACATACTTGACTAAGATGAGCGAGTAATCGATCTTCAGCAGCACCAGCAGAAACATTAAGCTTCAACAAAGGCTTTAACCTCTCATCCACTCTACAAGCTCCCATAACCTGCAAATCCAGTGCCAGAAGCCACTGAAGAACGTTCGTTTCTCCTGATGCAAACATACCACTCGATAAAACGTCGTCGTACAAAGCCTCCTCCGACGATGAATCATCCAATTCCTCCTGGAGATTTGAATTCTCAACCTCATCATCGATTTCGAGATTGTTCATAGATTGTTGTTTCACCATTTTTTTTAGAAAAATTCAATGAATTAAGGTTTAAATTTGTTCGTAAATCAGCAAATCGATTGAAATCTATGAATGAAAATATAACAAATCCAACAAATTGAGAGAGATTTGAGAGAAAATCACGGGAGCCACACGACGAACAGTTACAAATAGAGAAAGATAATGGTAATCCAGTTTATTATAAATAAGATTGATGCACGGATTTGAAATGTGGTAATTAAATGTGATTTTGGGGATTAATTTGGAATCCGGGCAATCATGGCATTTGCTTACGCCAAGCTGACTTTTAATAGGCCCAGGTTGTTTATAGTGGGACCCACGTGGGGACAAAGGCGGTGACCATGACCAACGCCACGTCAACTTCACACGACCAGATATTTATCAATTGGCCAATCAGATATTTATTTTAAATTTTAAACCCCACCCCAACCCGGCTTGGTGGGACCCGCTTCGAGTCTGTGCCGTTCTCTAAGTATCTTTTATATATAGATACATATTTATATATATATATATGAGATTAAAATCAGATATAATTTATTTTTAATGTATTTTATTTAATTAAATTCATATATATATCTAACTTTCTTACTCGACTATCTTTTATCTCATTCGCCTATTTCCAAAATATTTGTAACAAAGACTATTAAATATTTTGAGGTGCCTTCACTTGTTTATATTTTTCTCCTTGTTTAACGTCTACTAAACAACCTTTTACCAGTCAATATAATAGATACAACACCAACCCCCACAGTCATATCTTTGATTGTCATTTTTTTTATCAATCTTCACCAGCATAATTTTTTCGAATAATACAATCTATTCAAACATTATATTACATGAAGTTACATTACAATATGAACCATGGGTTAAAACCACCAAAACAAGCTGTAAAAAAATAGGTTCACCAATAGACTAAAAACCATCACGCTGTACTAAGTGAACTGATTTATAAAGAAGCTCAATCCCGTTATTTAAACTATTTTGATATACTAATTAGTAAGAAATACAACAATAATTCACTTTTTGTCCAGAAGTGAGATATTACCATTATGTGGAGACACAATAAACAAATAGTGGAGCAATGATTAATGTTCTTCAATGGGAGTTGTGTCCAATTACTACCAGGTATTTGCACTGGAGAAGGTAGCAGATAAGATATCCAGTTGAATAATCGAGGAGTCCGCCACTAGTTACACAGCTCTAATAAGGTATCGAGAGGGCTAGCACAGTCAGGTGTGAGCTGGTTTTGACACCAAAAAACCGCTATCAAACGAAAACTATATTTGAGTGATCCATCCTAATTCTGAAGGTATATCTTGTGCTTGAGACGTAAATGGAAGAAATCTGACTTGTAATGAGGCTTTCAACTGATAGCATCAGCAACATTCCTCCCTGTTAACAACCATCTTGCATACCTCACAAGTTCCTCCTTGACCATGAAAAGAATAGCAGCAGCAAGAACACTTTGTACGATTTTCGTGCCCATCCCCTTGTAAAATCCATGAAAGCCTTCATAGCGTATAATCTTCATCAGAGCATCAAGTGTACCTAAATTGCATTGAGAAACTTTACTACATGCATTTTTTATCCAAAAGTTGACATGTAAAACCTAATGTGTTTGATCAAACCTTTAAATGATGCTAGTATATAAACAGAGTAACTCAAGTCCACTGACCTTTATATTGATGTCTTTTATCTGCACCAACGTCCTGCTTTGCCTGGAGTCTTGACTGCAAGATAGAAAAACACTACTATGAAGAAAAGCTAAAATGTTGGATAGTGGTCCAAACTCTGCATGGACAAAACTTAATTGGACCCGATTGCAGCCACAAAAGAAGTTAAAACTGGGAATGTGGTACTAAATATTGTATGGTGTTTTGTTGAAGTCCATACAGCTAAAAAGCAATAATGAAACCATTTCAAATTATGCTGGCTGCAATTACTAATGGAGCAAATGAAACTGAAATTGAAAAGGCAGGACTGAACAAAATCTGATAGTAAAAGAAATATTTATCTCCTCAGCAACATGCTTTAGTTCAACAGTAGGTTGTCTAAATTAAGCAAAAGGTGAAATCTCAGAAAATCAATAGATGAAGATGAATATATGAGCCAGAGTTTAGGGGGCTGATACGTGCATCAACTATATTTGCCACATCAATCCGAAAGATGTGAAACTTTGATAAAAGAGCAACGAGAAATGAACTTTCTCCATACAGAACACTCGTATACCTTGATAACCAGAAGAGGATATGTCACTACTGTAGCTCCAAGTTTTGCCACAGCTCCAAGTAGAAATATCTAGCAAAAATACAAAACATATAACCTCCAACAGTTGACATGTCAAAAGCTAAAAATTCTAAAATGATAAGACAAGTCTAGAGAAGAATCTAGCCGAACAGGAGAAAGGGACAAAGGTTTACTTCCAAAGCAGTGACATCATTGGCACCTTTGTTGCTAGAGGCACGTCGTTTTCTAATCTTCTTCAGCAAGGTTTCATATAGCATAAATTGTATGGAAGGATTGCTGACCTGTATTTAGCAATGAGAAGGATCAGGAGCCATTAGTTAGTATGTACTGCTTACTAGATTAAGTTCTCACATACCATGAATAATGTTGGGAAAACACCATTCCAGAAACCTGAAATTCCATCTTCACCATAAACTTCTTGAATCTGAAAGATACAAGTGTTACCTATTAGAAAATTACAGGTATAGGCTGAATAGTTTATACCATGACTGCGAGACATGTTCAAAAAAAGTCAATCACTTGTCAAGGAAAAGAAACTTGGGGAAAAAATTTATGCTTCTGGCGCGGTTTTTAGTCCAGTAGTTAGAAGCACAGCATGCAATGTGTGGGTAAGTCACATGTCATGTTTTTTGTTTTTTTGATGAAGTAAGTTGTTTCATTACCGGCATCAAGAAGATGCAAAGAGTACAAAAGTAGATATGCTAGCTCTGTTACATGATAGCAGTTAAGACACGGGAGCCAGCCTGTCGTAGACAAAGCCTGGCATTTAAGTGGAGAAGAGTATAGGGTGGACACATTATCCACATCAAGAATCGTGCACTTAGCTCTCAAGGAATTCTCAATTGTAAAAAGAAAAGTGTGTTTGATCGGCAGCCTTTACGTTGTATGTTTTATCAGAGAGGACTAGGTGAGTACCATCATAGGTTCTCACAGACATCCTACAGCCAAAGAGACATTTTCTGTTTCTGATTTTACAAAAAATTATTTTAAAAAAAGAATGTGAATCTTTCAGAAATCATCACTTCCCACAATGATACTATGCACCAATTATTTAGTTAAAAATAAATAAATCGAACATCGAAGTGTCAACTGATACCATATTGCCAGTTAAAACATTGAAGAAACAAAAGAGTCTTTTAAAAAGATATATGTTGGATCCATGAATCAGCTTTCATCTAGAGAACAGATAATGATAAGTAAAATGTTCAGGGTTACTCCAACTGGATTAAGTATGTGAATATAACGGTCCTAGACCCAAGGTATGCAAATTAAGTTTGAATGCATCATACATCACATCTTCTAATTGGAAAAATTTAGTACATACTGTGTGGCTTGTCCCGTAGGGGGGAGGTTCAACGACAACAGAGATTTCATCCTGTGATGCTTCAAGTTTTGGGTGGTTATCTTTATCCTTTCTTGAATGAGTCTGCACAATAGTTGTGAGACGTACATGTAAGAAAATCAAGTATACAAAACATATTAGGGAGAATTCCTTCTGAAGAAACAAGAATGTATTAACTAGTAAAAATTTTTAAGCGAAGCATTTTAACATCTAACTAAGGCAATGAGTAATACATTAAAAGCATTTTCACATCAAAGTAATACGTTGAAACAAAATACTACACCACCCATAACTCAGATGCTTCTTCTACTTATTTGATCAATGCACAACAGCTTCCAAACGGACATTGTTCCATCCTTTGAAGCAAATGCAGAGGAAAATGTCAGTAACTGAATTCGAAAGAGCACTTCACTTCCGCTCACAATAGTCAACAATACAATCAATAATGGCCCAATTACGTCCATTACAAATGACACAAATCCAAACTCGACAGTTGTATAACAGATATGACAACAGTACTAATGTACTATAATTGCAACACCAACAGGGAACAAACTACAGAGTTCCCAATTTGGTCAAAGTATACAATTTGAAAAGCAAGGTTGTCATGGTAATTGACATGACGTAGGTGACTAACCATATATATCTTGTAATTCTATGTTTAATAGACAAATGACTTGCACTATTAAGGTTGAAACTGCAGCTTTTCAGCAATAACAACAACAATGTCACAATCTCAAACTAATTGGAGTCATCTATGAATCTTCTATATCCTTTCTTCTCTATCTGAGCCAATACTCGATTTGTATGTATTTATTTTGCATCTGATTCTTCTAATTCTCAAAGATGTCCATCTGATGTTTGTTTCCCTAAACAAACACATATATCCGGGTAGCTTATAGGACGACTTTGGTTTCTTTATACATTCATAATCAGTACTGTACTTGCAACAGTTCCACTATGTAACATGAAATTTTGACCTCAATTTCACATACCTATTTGATATAAACATGAAGAAACCTCATTAATGCTGCACAATCAACCATGACGTTTTGATCTCCTCAAAAGAGAAGCATCTTTATGTAGCAACTAACAAAAGATTTTTTATGTGACTCCTGCAAGCTTTGCACATCCTCCACTCTTTTTCAGTCCATGATTACCAGCCAGACTAGTGTAAGGTTTGCTAATTCATAGGCACCCCATTTAATATTTCACTGACATTTATTTGACATTGAATTAATAAGTCTTAGCAGAAATCCCTCGCAAAGATCAGCATACTCGGCATATTCCTGCCGGAAACCAAACGTCTGATTACCCTTCTGGATATTGTTTGATAGATAGTAAGCAACATTGTTGTCATTCTTGAACAATAAATGGTACCACATCTTGCAATCCTCTATTTTTGGTGATTTCAGTTAATTATCTTTTAGTGAATCCCCTTCTTCTGCTCCCAAAAACAACATCATCTTTGTTCATCTTCTTCCTTTTCTTCAATATGTCACTCAACATAATCCCGTCAAAAAATGGTTTTACGTAGAGCTCATTTATCTAAACTCACGAGCCTTCATCTTAGGCAGTTAAGAACTTCTATCAACTCCAGAAGATTGAGATGAGTTAAAGCAAAAAGCTCACAGAAGAGAGTGTTGAAACTGGTAGGAACATATCTTAAAAGAAAAAGGCATCATAGACTAAACTACATCAATAAATTTGGTGCTGTGCTAAGTTCACCAAGACAGTAAGCAAATACACCAAATTCATAACCTTTTTCATAGGAGGGTAAAGGAGAACCCCAGAGTATTTACCTGCATGCGTGTAACAACTACCCATATCGGATTGGTCAGCAGTACATTAACACACCTGTAATAAAGAAAAAATCAAAACATTCATGATTAACAAAAAAAGTACAATATTTCAAAAGGCATATTAACCAAATAAATGTATTCATCAGTGCTTTACAAGTTTTGGCTAAATAAATAAGAATATCAATATTATGCACAGAAGACCAACTGAAATTTTGAATAAAAAAGAGTATTATGCCATAAAGACAGGAATCCAAGTTTTTTAATAAGGTATAATATGACAAAAACCAAGTTTATTGTGGCAGAATACCATTGATTCATGCATTGTCAATACAGCAAATTACCAAGCTACCAAAAGGAAACATGAAAAATTAATATCCAACAGAAAAGAAAATTACCCCGATAAAGCAGCAACCAGAAGTGATGAGAACATCCCGACTGATCCATCACCAATTCCATTCTTCTTACGTACAAGTGCATCGGTCTCTGCTCTATTCCTCAATATTTGGTAGAAATAATAATAAACACCCTGTATCAAGAAAAGTACAGATACATAAGAGATCAGAAATTTCACTGCGAAACAACAAAGAAAAGCCATTTAAAGAAAAGAATACATTCACAGAAGATGAAAGTTAGTGAAGTATTTGTCAATGGATTATTCATATTTCATTTGCACATTTGTCAATTGAATATAAGAAGACTACTAAAGTAAACCTACTCACTTATGCAACGGTTAACTTGGACCAACACATATGGGTTCCCCATATTGTACAAATAAAATCTTGATAGATAGACCAGACCTTGCATCAATAGACCGGAACTGAACAGAGCATTGGATGGGGCAGGGGTCAATTTAAAAGATCATCAATGATATACCAAAAACTTAATTGAGGTTTGAGCCACCAAACAGGGCAAAAGAGTTAACAACTACCGACCACACACAGAATAGTTTGGTAAACTGAGCACCGTGTTTCCCTGAACTATTAGCCAAGGAATTCTTTTCCAAAACACTGTGTGTTATCATCATAACACTTGGTCAGCAAGCGAAACTAAATAAGACCTGATTTTCGTTTGTACAAGGTAAAGCATCTTCAGCCCAGTTCATGATCAATGCTCAACTAGACAAACACTAGGTGGTCTGGAGAGTTTTTGACACGTTTGGTCCATTAACTGTCACCCTAAATATAAGTTGATCCCTTTGTATAATCTGTTTTAAATCCTTAAATATAAGTTAATCCCTTTGTATAATCTGTTAAATATTTTAAATTCCTTTTAGTATGAACAAATCTAACACACCCATCAAAAACAAAATGCATGTCCGCATCTAACACCTTCTCCACCCAAAAGAGCTGTCAAAGCAAGATGAATCTCCCACTTGCTGGCTGTTAGACCAGCCAACACAATAATAGGGAAAAAGTAATCCTGCATAATTAACTCGTTTTCCCCAGATTGAAAACCTCAAAAGAGTTGTGCAATGCAAGGAGAACATACACAGAGCTACCACTGTAATACTCTTCAATGCGAAACCATCAAGAGACGAATTTAACACAATACTACTGGCACATGGGGAAGAGGGAGAGGAGCTTCAACAGAATAAAGAGAATAAGACAGTTACAATACAAATTCACAGAGAGACTTGACAGGGATAACAGATTGAAAGGCAAATTTTATTTTTATTTTATTTTATTTTTCGATCTAGTGGCATATTTTGATCAGATTATCAAAAATGAGCAAGTGGCAGTTCGTGTATGTGAGGAGCAAAAACTGACCTGAAGCTGGTAGGTGATGTTGTCAAATATATAGTAATAGAAGAAAAGTTAGCAAAGTTTGAGGAAAGTATAAGGCGGTGAAAGCCCAAATAGCACAAATAGAAAGCTAGCAGGAAGTTGAATTGCTTGTTTGTTGGATGTGCTGAAATTGCATATGCAGATTATGGATTTATAGTGGCAACAGAAAGCATGAGGTAATGCAAAATTGATGAACACTTGCGGGTCATTTGGTTTGAGTTCAAGTTATACTGGGATTAGAAGCGTGGCAGAGTGGAGTAGTAGGGATGAAATCACTTTGATAGAAGCATGTTGCATGACAGAACTTTGACTTATCAAGTCATCAACGGAAAGAGAGGGATTTGAACCCTCTGTACGATGAACTCGTACAACGGATTAACAATCCGCCGCTTTAATCCACTCAGCCATCTCTCTTAATTGAAAAGCTTAATTAAGATGTCTCTCACAATGGATAAGATTACTGCATTTTGGATTCACCATTGCTTGTGATGATTGACAGTATTCCTGCCATACCAGAATCCCATTTTTATGGTATATCAGTTTATCCAGATGTCAATCTAAGATCTTATTCCAGTTCGATACTTAACGGCAACAATGAGTTTTTCCAGCTTGAGTTCTCTCTGCAAAGCTCAAGGATATTCATATTTGGTGAAAGGAGGCCCTAGAGAAAGAATCTTTATACGAGTTCGAGGCGTGTAGCTTATAGTTACAGTTAGCCGACTCAATAGAAGAATGAAACTGGTGGGATCAGAGGGGGAAGTGACATCCAACTTGGGAAGCTCAATACCACTAGTTAGAGGAGTGGCCAAAGGACGAGAATCAAACATGTCCGCATGAGGCAAGAGATCTAGGCATATTTCTGCTGACGAAGGATAAGAGTTGCGCCCCAGCTGTTACACTTCCATACCAAGAAAGTAGTGGAGAAGGCCCAAGTCTTTCATATTTTAATGAGCATGCAAGAACGAAAAAAGAGCAAGTATTCCCACCGAGACACCCAAAGGGCCAGCCATATATACCTCGGGAGACCCGGCCCATTCACATCAAAATAGAACGAGCACCTACGACTAAGGGGAATGGAATGTCGGAAGGAAAAGGGAGTCACATAAAGTATGCAGATTGAAGAAAGCCTTGTATGGATTGAAGCTGGCTGGGGTCTGCCATTAATTAATTAGTTTTCTCAGGGAGGAAAGAGGCCCCGGTGAACTGTCATAATTAGTGAACAAGTGTAAATTTCGCTGCCCGACACAAATCTCTACAGCCAGATTTATTTAACTCATGGAAATAAGAACTGCCCATTTATCATATATCCTCAGTTTGCATAGAAGCTTCACTGACCACTGCTGCATCATCTGTTTGGCTATGTTGCCGGACAAGTTTCATGTAACTTGCAACTGTTAACATCAAAATACATATCCAAACCTCAAAATAGACCCCAGTTACTTTATGTGCAGGAACGTGTTTTGCATTTAGTACTCTTGCAGCTCCACTATTACTACCTACTATATTACCTATTTAAGATTTAACCCATTGCCAGTCTGCTCGGTCATGCTTCTAAAATCAGATAACTTTGTTACAATCCACTTTGTAGAGTAACTTACTGTCTACCTACATACTCCCTAACTGGCTATGAAAAATAATTTTGAGAAGTTTCTACTCAGTCGACTACTCTTGCTTCTTGCCAACTTCTTCATTAAGTACTTTTGTTTTTTACTTCAATACCTTCAGACAATTGTTCAGATTTTCACAATAAGTGAAAGAGGGAGAGTTAGATAAAAGCTTGGTGCCATATAAAGCATTGATTTTTTCGCTACTCATTGTATAAACAAAAAGATTCTCTCCTAATTGTGTTGTCCTCATTTGTTTTATTCCCTAACAGGCCAGACACGTAATCCACATGGTAAGTCCAATCACCTCTGGCAGTTAATGAAGACCAAAAATGTTGAATTTGATCATATTTAAAGGATTACAAAGTTAAGAGTATCTACCATAACTATTCCCGAGGAATGTTATAAGGTGTTATACTAAGGACAAACTCAAGTTTTGGAAGCTATTACAGATATTCTCCAGCTAAAAGCCAGAATATAGCTATAACGGGGGATGTATGAAAGGGTGTATAAATTACCACAATCACACTTTTATCAAGTTTAATTCTATTTGAACTATTCCACCTATAGAACTCTTAATGATGATTGTATTTAGATTTTTGAGAAGGGGTGATGATATACTACGGACCTACTATGTCAGGAACTCATAAGCAGGACAAGGACGAATAACTAGGTGAAGGACTGTGGATAACCCATCACATCAATAATGCATTATTGGCACACATTTCCAGTCATGGGACCACATATCACCAGATTTAGTTTCCCAACACTTGAACACAAGGCGGCCTACTGCCAATATGTTACCTACTTTACGACTCAAAATACAAATCAGTGTGTGTATGCACGGATTAATTCAAGTATTTTCCCAGTAATGTGCTGTTTGATGTGCCCAAATTCCACATCAAACTTAGTAACAGGAACTTCACCAAAATTCAATAATCATTCTACACTCCTCTATTTATTTTCATAATTAGTACTCACATCATGCAAACTTTTAAAGTCTAAATATATTCCTTAGTAATCTCTATTTTCCCTTCCTTTTTTCAAAAATAAAGCAGATAAAATTGCTAGCACAACATCTGGAGCTGCAGTAAACGTCAATCTCAATTCCCAACTAGGTTGGATTAAGCAAGCACACAATGCACATTAGCATAGTTGATGTTCTCAGTAAAGGTGATATTCATAGTTGATGATCAAAGCAAGCACACGCATCAAAAAACCGAATATTCCAAACAAATATACTATTTTACAGGATTACTACGCACACGGCGCACATTAGCATAAAGGAAAAAATCAAAATCAAGCCTCACCTGCGATGCAGCGGTACCAACTAGCGACGGAGCTAAACCTCCATATAGCTTATCCCACCCTTCCTGCTTTACAACCTGTAGATCAACCAAAACATTATAAAAAAAAAAAAGAGAGAGAGAGAGAGAAATTGAAAATTAAATAAAGTAAATTTTGACATAAAAACGGAGCCAAAAACAAAAAAACAAAAACCTGGCACATATGTTCAATAGTTCCAAGCGTTTTCTTCATCTTCTTCGAATTTCTATCTGTTCGCTGCCGAGTATTTACCTGACATCACAGAAGTCAAACAAAGCAAAAAACAAAAATTGTACTAGTAAAATTAATGTCTAAAATAGTGAAAAATAACATCATACTGTGTCAAGAGGATAGGTGATGAGTTGAGCTATGATGCCGGCTCCGGCACCGGCGATGCCACAGATCAAAGCATCCGACATAACTTCCGTCAAAGAAAAATTGGGAGAAGTAGCAGAAAATAGAAGAAATTGGAAATTTGATTATGAAAATATAAATAATAACACGCGAGCGGAATGGAGACTAATAAATCGCTCGCTATCAGTTTCGATTTTTTAAACTTTGTTCTTCCGTTTAAATTAGTGTCACGTGCTAGTTTGAAACATTTCATTATGATACATTGACAAATAAATTTGGAAGTTGATATTTTTGTTTATTTATCGATAGTAAAAAATAATAATTGTAATCGGAAAAAATATGATTATATTTCTTAAAATGATTTAAGATATACAAGTTTGATTTATCTTGAAAAACGAAAATGAAATGAATTATAGAAGTAAAATAATATTATATAATGAATAAAAAAGAAAAGTAATCAAGTTGTATCACATTGCAAAAATTGAAACTTGGTTAGTTCGGAATACCTTGAGGATCGAATAATAAAAAGGTTTTATTTATTGAAAATATGTGTGATTGACCAAGTGTGTGAAAAAAGATGGAATTTCGTAATATTATTGATGTCTAACGGATACTCATAGAGAACAGATTAAATAATTAATTATGT
The DNA here is from genome assembly GCA_032847665.1 of Solanum chilense. Lineage (NCBI taxonomy): Eukaryota > Viridiplantae > Streptophyta > Magnoliopsida > Solanales > Solanaceae > Solanum > Solanum chilense. Next base: position 67,839,172 of record CM064967.1, read on the forward strand.
AATTCGATATTGCTTGTTTTTTTCGTTGGACATTAATAGGAGTGTGCAAAAATCATATCAAAAAAATATTTTTGGGTTATTGGGTTTTTAAAAAAATTATTGGGTTGTTGATTCGATATTTATTTTTACTATTGGATTATTGGATAAACCGATAACCCAATAAGAAGGTAATAATTTATTATTTTACCCTTCCTAATTATTAAATAAAATAATTTAATATGTAATTAGACACTATAACTAAATCAAATTATTAGTACTCTACCAATTTCACACTAGACCACTTTATTAATTTTTACTATTTACTCAAAAGTCAAAACCTAAAGATTAAACTAAGGGGTTCACAATTACAGTTATTTGATTTTAATTTTAGTCTTGTTTTATTTTGAGAAAATACATAATTATCCTATCAAAGTAAACACCCCTAGACACTAATTCTTTGGTTGTATATTAAATAGAGAGAATTTTGACCTCTTTCGTAGATGGACAAACTTATTTTATAGTCATCGTTAGTTATTGCCTTCATAATTCAGATATTGTTCTTTTGGATCAACGAACGTGTTTTATGAGTAAAATTTTATGTCTTGATATTTATTGTTGAAATTACTATATTACTCCTTTCATTTAATTTTATTTATTTACTATTTTAAATATATATTTATTTATTTTATTTATTACTTTTATAATAACAAGAAAGGATAAATATTTTATCTTTAAAAAAAATATCATGCCGATCAAAACTTGAAAAATCGCTTCTCAGATACGAAAATAGAAGAGCTGAGAATATAAGGCGTAAAACATATTCAACGAATATGATTTATGAGTAAAATTCTATGTCTCTTATTTATTGTTGAAATTACTACATTACCACTTCACTCTAATTTTATTTGTTCAGTATTTTTAAAATTTATTCATTTATATCTTTTATATATCAAGAAAAGACAATTGTGTCATCTTTTAAAAAATGACATGCCATTGCAAAGTTGAAAAAACAGAAACACAATATATACAATTTTGTTGTATAAAGTTAGAGAAAATGGTATTTCACTGCAATTGTATAATTCGCAATTGTATAATTCGTTGGTTTTTCTCTACAATATTTGAAGTAAAAATTTTTGTAAATTGTATAATTAAGTGTATAATACGAAGATATATATTTTTGCATGTGTATATACAATTTTCTCTCGCTTTATACAAAATAGATACAGAAATATACACTTCTGTGTATAAAGCGAGAGAGGCGAGCGAGAATGGAGAGTGGCGAGCGATATTTTTGGGAGAGAGACGCTGGCAAATTTTAACTAACATTTGCTATGGAGCACAATTAAATCAAACTCTAGCTATTCCATTTATTTTAGATTATTAGTTTGCTATTATATATAATTATTTAATATAAATAATACACGCCCCTATACACAGCAATAGACAGCCCAATTTTTTTGGGCTTTTCCTTTCAATTCTATAACATTCGGGCCTACATCGGCGTATGGGGCTTTGGGAAAAAAATGAATTTTTTTTTATAAAAATAACACTACACAAACATTTAAGATGTTAAATATCAAGTTATAAACAAACTTTTTAATAATAAACTACTTATAGCATATTATTATCAAGTTATAGCATATCAAGAAACAATATATTATTCTCATTAATTTTTTAAAATAATAATTAACTTATTTAAATAATTCAATTACCTTATTTAAACCAATGTAGTTAATTAAATTTATTATTTTAAGTTACCTTTTTTAAACAAACTCTTAATTAATGTAATTAAAATTAAATATTATATAGTTACCATTTTTAAGATAACTACAAAATAATAGGGATTTTATCTCTAAAACAATTACAGTTTTTTTTTTTAAAACTGTAAAACGTTATCTAAAAATAAATAAATTATATTCCCCAAATTTTTGTTCTTCCCCAACTCTTTTTCAAAATCATTACCTCTGCACGCCTATCAAAACTTTTCACCAAAATTCGCACGCCTAATTTATTTTCACCAAATTTTCTCTCAAAATCACTTCTCTCTTAACAGTCTTCTTCAAGAATTCTCAAATATTTGCATTCAAATCTTCATTTTTAGCACTCAAATCTTCAACTCTTGCGATAAACAAACCGTACAATGTTGAAAAGAGGCAACGAAACCCCGAGAAAAAGTAGAAGATTGAATGAAGAAGCAAGCTCAGACGATTTTCATGCTCCATCTTTCAAAATTTTATCACAAACACAATCTCAACCTTCATCTGTTAAAGTTAAATCTAGATCAGGGAAATCAACAATAGAAAAAAAAAACATCCAAAGGAAAACGAGAAGAAGAGAAAAGGGAAAGAAAAGAAAAATTAGATGAATCTGAGAAAAGGACGAAAGAAAGAGGAAAGAAGAGGAAAGGAAAAGAAATCGAGGAGTCATCAGATTCTGAATCTGATTTTGTGGAAGAGTTGATAAAATCAAAATCCAAAAAACCAAGAGCATCTGAAATCGATACTTCACATTTACAAGAAGAAGAAGAAGAAACAGTTAAACCCAAAAAAAGTTCAAAGGTTAGTAAAAGTTAATTTTTTAAAATTTTTTTATGTTCTGTTATTTTTATTTTCTGTTATTTGGGTATAAAATAGTTAAAATATAAATTTTGTGTAAATAAATAATGTATGAATTGTGTATGATTCACTGTATGAAATTACAGATCTCTTCATATTACAATATCAATTGCTGAAACATGTATTTTTTATGTATGATTCACTGTATGAATTGTGTATGATTAACTGTATGAATTGTGTATGATTCACTGTATGAATTTTGTATGATTCACTGTATGATTCACGGTATATATAAAATGTGTATAAATTTTTTTGTATCAAGTTTTTTGATACTGTTGAATAGTAATATCCATAATTAGTTATACTTTATGTTTTGATTTGTATATTTTGGTGTTGAATATATTGTGTATGAAAGAATGTTGTAAGTTTGTTTGAAATGTGTATGATTATATTGTATTATGTTTTGTATACTATGTGTATGAATTATGTATTTTTCAATATTATTTTGTAAGTTTGTTTGAATTGTGTATGATTTACTGCATTATGTTTTGTATACTATGTGTATGAATTATGTATTTTTCAATATTATGTTGTAAGTTTGTTTGAATTGTGTATGATTCACTGTATTAGTTTTGTATTACATGTGTATGAATATGTGTATGATTAATGTATTTAATTTTTATAATTTTTTAGGAGAAGAAGACACAAACACATTTGTCTTCATGTATTAACATGAATGTGTTTGCGGATTTGTTGACCTTTTTAGGTCAAGATAAGTTTCAACAATTCCTAAATGAAACACCTTTTTAGGAAGTAGAAATCTTCATGGCACAATGTATGATTCACTGTATGATTCACGGTATATATAAATTATGAATTGTGTATGATTAACTGTATGAATTGTGTATGATTCACTGTATGAATTTTGTATGATTCACTGTATGATTCACGGTATATATAAAATGTGTATAAATTTTTTTTGTATCAAGTTTTTTGATACTGTTGAATAGTAATATCCATAATTAGTTATACTTTATGTTTTGATTTGTATATTTTGGTGTTGAATATATTGTGTATGAAAGAATGTTGTAAGTTTGTTTGAAATGTGTATGATTATATTGTATTATGTTTTGTATACTATGTGTATGAATTATGTATTTTTCAATATTATTTTGTAAGTTTGTTTGAATTGTGTATGATTTACTGCATTATGTTTTGTATACTATGTGTATGAATTATGTATTTTTCAATATTATGTTGTAAGTTTGTTTGAATTGTGTATGATTCACTGTATTAGTTTTGTATTACATGTGTATGAATATCTGTATGATTAATGTATTTAATTTTTATATTTTTTTAGGAGAAGAAGACACAAACACATTTGTCTTCATGTATTAACATGAATGTGTTTGCGGATTTGTTGACCTTTTTAGGTCAAGATAAGTTTCAACAATTCCTAAATGAAACACCTTTTGGATTTTTTTATAATTTACATCACATTAAAATCCAATGTCAATTGTTGAGACACTTATTTATAATGGGGAATGAAAATGTTAGGGATGGCTTTGGCATTATGGAAAATCAAAGAATGATGAAGGCGCAATCAGTGAAAGTGAAGTTACAGGAACAGTTGCTAGCAAGAAGGGTGGACCTCGAATTCATAAAGAACAAGTTATGGACACCACCAATTATCCTACTCCAAAATTCCGTATCAGGAAGTAGAAATCTTCATGGCACAATGTACATTTATTTGAATGACTTTTTTTTTTAAACTTATGAACAATTTATGTATTTTCTCAATTTTTTTTATTATGACTACTGATGGTTTTATATAAATTACTACTGATTATTACTAAATGTGTCTCACTTTAACATATATGAACACTGTATGAATCATGTATGAAAATCATATGAATTATGAATGTCATATTAAAATTTGATATATAGTACATAGTAATGTTAAATTATTCCATAAATTTGTTTTGCATGAATACTATACACTTTCAAATACAAACAGAAAGGGATATTAATTATATTACTGGTATAAATACTGTATGAAAAATGTATGAATTATATCATACAATTATACATTAATAAATGTGTATCACCATCTTGCATACATTATTCATACCAGTAATATACATACAATTTGTTTCTGTTTGTATTTTTATTATGACTACTGATGGTTTTATATAAATTATTACTGATTATTACTAAATGTGTCTCACTTTAAATATATGAACACTGTATGAATCATGTATGAAAATCATATGAATTATGAATGTCATATTAAAATTTGATATATAGTACATAGTAATGTTAAATTATTCCATAAATTTGTTTTGCATGAATACTATACACTTTCAAATACAAACAGAAATAGATATTAATTATATTACTGATATGAATACTGTATGCATTAATGTATGAATTATGACAAATTATAAAATATATTTTTCACAATACAAACAGAAACAAATTGTATGTATATTACTGGTATGAATAATGTATGAAAACTATATGAATTATAACATATTATAATTTAATATGTATAACATAAACATACATTGTTTTTTTATATGCAGGTATTGAATTTGTATAAATGTATAAATTTTGTATGTAGTTCCCATTATGAATGCAATAACTGAATAAATGTTATATGATTATATGAATTATTATTGTTAACATATGTCAATATATGAACAGTTGTATATACGATGTATGACATTTGTATGAAAAGTAATATTATTCAATAAAAAAACATTTTATAACAATGTAATGCCTCAAAAACACAGATTTAACATTACGACATCATTGTTTTTGTACAGGATAATTTGAACAAGTCTTCCTATTGTGTCCAACCTGAGGGCATCTATTGCATGTGCTTTTTGTCTTCTTGAATTTCACATCTGCGAACCCCTTCCATCGTTCAAGTTTGGGTCTTCCTGCTGCTCTTTTTGGACCAGGCGGCATCAATTTAGGATCTGAAATATAACTTGGTATATCTCATGTACTCTCGCACGGGAATAGGCTCGACAGGAATGGCATAAGCATCTTTGAAATTCTTGAGGCTATAAAAAGCAGAACATATGCAATATAACATGGGAATTTAATATATGCAATATAACATGCAATTTAACATATGCAATATAACATGGGAAAAAAATACGACATATTAATAAAATATTAAAAAAAACTAACCTGATGAATTCCATTTGCCACCATGTTTAATTAAAATTGACACAATTTTCTCCATCAAATCAAATCTAAACTTTTTCAACTTTCAATTTTAATTGTTTTTCCAAAAAAAAAAAACCATAAAATATGACAGAATTCGAACATACGAATATAGTTCAATTTCTGGAAAAAAAAATGATACACGTTTATGGAAAGAAAGATAACAGAATACAATTTTTTAAGGATAAAAAATAAAAAATAATTACCATTAAAAACGGATTGAGATAATTACGGTGCATATCTATAATTAATATATTTTAAATCCCTTAAAAGGTGCACATTTTGTTATCAGTTAATAACAGTAACTACATTCAAGGAAATTATCCAATTTTAATTATTCATTTTTTAATTTTTTTTTCGTCCTATTTAGAATAAATATTTACAATATTTTAATTTAAAGAAATGCTATAAGTTGATATATTAAATGTTATAGAATGAAAATCAAACTCTCATGCCATAACTTGAGAATATGACTACATAATATGCTATATACCTAATTTACACTTTTTTTTTTTATCTATTTAGTCAAATTTTAACATTTTTTGAAATTAAATAGGTACGCTAGAATGGAGCAATATAACTTCTCAGTATTATCTGAGAAGGTTCATTATTTATTTCAAAATTAATAAAAGCAGATAAAGTAGAAATTATTTTTGCTCATAAATTATGTAAAAAATACATGTTTAACACGATATATTTGAAATCATAAGATTATTTCTAAAGTTTTCTCGTGACATGTTTGAATTACAAAATGAAATGTGTCGTTCAAATGATCCGATCAGTATTGAATATAGTATTTTTTATTAATAACCACATAATTTTTTTTATATTAAAATATTATTACGTTATGTCAAATTGAATCAGACAAATAAATTGAAACAAATGATATATATCTTGTGACGCAGAGGCTTACCCAGGATTTCATAATGTTGTGTGCACGATTAAAAAAAAATACAACTAAAATATAAATTTAATTGATTTGACTTTTATATTTTTAATGTTGAACCATTGAATTATATAAATCTAATATATATAATATTACTAGTTTAAATTTAAATATACACAATTAATTTAATTATATTAAAAGAAAATTGCTGCTAATTTTTTTAGGAAATTTTAATATTATAGCTCACTTCAAAATTTTAAAGATTAAAGCAAAAAAGCAAAAAATTTAATTGAGACGCCATAATTTTTATCGATAACCACTTGAGGAGTTGTTACTAAAATATATATATATAATTAAAATTTCTATCTTTTCTAAAGAGATACATCCCAGCATTATCATATCATTATATACTACTTTTAACATAGGTTTACACCTCCACATTTAGGGCCCGTTTGGCCATAAATTTTTCAAATAATATTTGAAAAAAGTTTGACAAATAATGTTTATTCATACAATTTATTATTATTTGACAAATATTTTTGGCAAATATCCCAAATTTTTAAATACTAGTTTTTTTTAGTTATTGGGCCAAATTTCATTATTTGGGATATTTTAAAAATTAAAATTTTACCCCAATCTTTTATTTTTTACAAAAACACCATCTTTAGTAGTTGCTTGCGTTGTATTACATAATTTTTTACGTGAATACCAAAATAGTGACAAATATTTAGTGAATATTAATTAATGATATGATTGTGATGAAAATTATTAAAAATTGGTTCTAGGTAACAAAGTCATGCGCTTTGTCTACTTCACAATGTATGGAATAATTCTTGTTGCACTCACTCCAAATTACCACATTACTTTAGTGTCATGGACAATATTTGTTTTTGTTTAACGAACATCCAATTGACTTGTAATACAAACTTTTAGTTAGTTTTGATAGTTTTTAATACTTGTGTGTATAAGTCATATTTTTCTAAAAAGGTGAAATATATTTTCCAAATCCTATGGCCAAACACATGGTGAAATTTCACCAAAATTTTCCCTCAAATAATATTTACCAATAATATTTGAAAAACTATAGCCAAACGCTAGCTTAAACACTCCATCTGTTCCTAATTATTTGTCAATTTTTAAATTGACACATATATTGAGAAAATAATAAATTACGTTATAAGTTTATCATTTTATTCCTATTAATTATGAAGTAAATGAAAATTTTCTATATTTTTCAAAGTAATTAGTCATTTTATTAAGGATATAGTAAGTAAGAAAAATTTATCCTTTTTTAATTTTTCAAAATGAATAAATAATTAGAGACAACCATAAAAAAAAATTAAAAAAAAACATTATTTTATATAATTAAAAAAAAAAAAAATTTACGTAAATCCACGAAACCTCCTCTAAATACGTCTACGTTGCGAAGCCATCGATATTGAAGTGACTAGTGGCATTTTTGTTGCCACCTATATTGAATACATGACACTTGCTATCTATATATGTGCCAAGTGACTAATCCAATACAAAAGAGAACTTGACACTTTTTATGTATTATATATAAGGTAATTTTATTGTATTTTTTTGGTCAGAACTTTGTTTTATATTTAAACGAATTCATTTTAATTATAGTGGAAGTCATATAGTATGTTGAAAGGAATTCACAAGATGAATGAATCCAGATGATACATTGTATATATTAAATAAAAGTCTATATACACCTTTGACATCCTTATGTGTACATTAATAATATATTTTAAATACTTCGATCTTTTTAGTTCATATTAATTGATTTTAAAGACTTTAAGAAAAAAACTAAATTCACATTTTTAATGAACTAGAATGCATAATCATTGCAGTAAAAATATACATATTAACAAAAAAAAATTAAAGTTTTTATCGATATTATTTAAAAGTGATAAACTTTTTATTGAAACGACAGTTAAATAATAATAATAGTAATAATTATTATTATTATTTACAAAGAGCTATTAATACCGATAAAGGTCGTTTAGTAGAGTGTATTAAAAAAATGCATACCTTACTTGGTAGTCATTTTAGTAATACACTATATTGTGTATTGCCAATATCATGAATTTTCAGGTATTAACAATAAACAATTATTTTAAATTATAATGACCAGTTACATAAGCGACTCCATAGGCTTTCGTTTTGGTGTCTCTCCAAAATTACAGTCATGATAAAATCATACATAATTGCCTCCCAATACTTTTTTTTTTACATCTTTTTTCACGATAAATAGTCTTTTTAATGCAATGCATACTTTTTTTAAAGCATCAAACCAGACAATGCATAAAAATAATATGTGTATAATTAATACATGTATCGCTAATGTAACATTACTAATATATTCTATTTAACATTATTTTTATACACTCTATCAAAACGACGATCAAATAGAAGGATTTCTCATAAATATAGTCATCTAAAAAATATAACTTGATAAGTTATTATTTTTTAATGAATTAAAATAATATTTATTTTGGAAGAGAGGAACTATATATACATAGTGCTCAACAGATGCAGTACTATTAGTTGATTAATCAAGGAACCTAACCCAAAGCGTGACTTAATCAATTAATTAATTAATTAATTAATTAATTTATAGTAATAAAATTCTTCATTGTTGCTATTGAACTGTCATTCACGTGAAAGCTGGGAAATAGTCTAAGTACTATGTCAACTTGATTAATTTTTTTTGTTAATTAATCAAGATACTAACTATCAAGTGAACCTCGAAAAGTCAAACTAATATTAATTTGAGCAACAAAATACATACTCCCTCAATTTCCATTTATTTTTCTAATTTTAAAAGAATATTTTTAAATCTTATAATTCTAAGTTAAAGCTATGTTGCAATAAGATATATAAAAACGTCTTTAAATCTTATAATTTAAAATACGACATTTGAAAAATTAAATTCTAAAAAGAGCAATACTAAATGGCCAGAATTTGAATAGAAAATCAAAAAGTATATAATATCTGTTTGTTTCAGAATAATATGATTTTTTTTCATTTTTTAATTAAAGAATATTAAAATTAAAAGGGTAATAATGTTTAAAAAGAAATAAGTGTGAAGTATGTTATTTTACTATTTTAACCAAATTCTGTTTAAATTTTCCCGACAATTTTTTTTCCTTTAAAAAAATATTAAAGAAAAAAAGGAGATTTTCTAAAACAAACTAAAAAAATGAAATTAAGACAAATAAATGAAACAAAAAATATTAACACTATTTATTTAGAGTTTTATACTAATGAAAATTAGAAAGTCTATAATATTCGTTTGTTTTAGAATAATATGATTTTTTTATTTTTTAATTAAAAGATATTAAAGGTAAAAGGGTAATAATGTTAAAAAAATTTTATTAGTGTAAAGTATGTTATTTTACTATTTTAACCAAATTCTATTTAAATTTCCCCGATAAATTTTTTTTTCCTTTTAAAAAATATCAAAGGAAAAAAAAGAGACTTTCTAAAACAAACTAAAAAAAATGAAATTAAGACAAATAAATGAAACAAAAAATATTAACACTATCTATTTAGAGTTTTATACTAATGAAAATTAGAAAGGTAAAGTTTTAACGCTTACATATGCATTAGAAAACAAAAATGAACTAAGTGATGTAACGTAAACAACCTATCTGACACAAACATAATAGAATATCGTAATTAATTGATTTTGCAACTCGATTTCATCATCCTTATATATCACAAAATGAATAATTTTATTGTTAGTTCAAAATTCGCTTTCGATAATAGCTCTTACTAAATACTTATAAAAATGTGATTCCATATAGTATTTTACACTTGTATTAAAAAAATAATCTTGTCCACCGACTAATCTAAAATGACGGCTTTAATGATTATTTAGGGCATTAATGAACCGACTTTTTTCAGTGGGTAATCTAAAACACAAGTCTTTATATAAGTGCTGTGGGATTAATTAACGAAATTAATTAATAATTAGTTGATCTGGTGACAGTTTGGATATTTAGAAATATTTAATTTCTTGTTTTAGGTATAATTAGAAGAATGACAGCTAAAATACAGAAAGTTAAAAGTCGGCACTCATAATTAACATAATTATTATTGGGATTAACTATACCTCTCCTGGGATCAACACATGGCTCATTGCATTGTCTGTTCCTGTACTTAAAAAGACGAGACGAGACGTTTTAGACAGTATAGAACGAGATATTTTATACATTGTAGAGAAACGTAAATTTTAAAATATGAAATATAAATTTTATAAATCTATTAGAACGTCATTTCATGTATACTTTTTATAATGAATATATATATATATATATATATTGTTGTCTTAAATGGTATATTAATATATCAAAATATTTGATCAAAATCTCTAGATTTATTATTGGTAATCTTAGAGATTTCATTTCAATAAAAATAGTTATTTGTTAAGATAGTTGTTTTAATTTATAGAGTTTATAAAGAACGTGTTGTAATAAAATTGTCATAGAGAGACATAAGCTTATGAAAAAAAATAGGGAAAATTGTATAAAATAGCAAACTAATAACCTAAATTAAATGGAATAGCTAGGGTTTGATTTAATTGTGTTTCATAGCAAACGTTGGCAAAACTTTGCCAGGCGTCTCTCTCCCAGAAGTCTCGCTCGCCACTCTCCCATTCTCGCCTCTCTCGCTTTATACACAGAAGTGTATAATTTCTGTTTCTGTTTTGTATAAAGCGAGAGAAAATTGTATATACACATGCAAAAATGTATATCTTCGTGTTATACATTTAATTATATAATTTACAAACATTTTACTTCAAATATTGCAGAGAAAAAGGCCAAAAAATTATACAATTGTGAATTATACAATTGCAGTGAAATACAATTTTTTCTAGCTTTATACAACAGAAGTGTATATATATAAAGCGAGAAAAACATATATCTTCTTGCTATACACTTATAATTATGCAATATACATACATTTTAATTCGATTCAACTGTATGCAAAGCTAATTATACAATTGCAGCGAAATAGGCCAGCGAATTATACAATTGGCCAGCGAATTATACAATTTAGGCCAGCGAATTATACACTTTTATATGTATAGCGAATTATACAGTTTTTATGTTTGCTATGGAGCGCAATTATGCAAAGTTTGCTATATTATACAAATATGATTTTTTTGTTTGCTATATGTGAAAGTTGCCCAAAAAAATATGAAAAGAGTATTTAGTGGGTTAAAGTAAAAATTAAATGGGTTTTAAATTTAAATTGTTAATAATTTTCATGTAATCTATTTCTTTTAGTTTCCATTCGATAATATAACCATTCTTATTTTAAATTATTTTTTATTAGATATACTACTTTAAATATATCAAATTTTTACTATTAATTTCTTCACTTTTCATGAAATGCTTACTTTTTCTATAAATAATATTCAATATTGTTAAAAAAATAAGTTATAACCTATTATTCTAAAAAATAAGATCTCTTAAATTTAGTGATCTAAGACACATGACTTATTTTTAGCACTGTCGAATTACTCCTGAATTTTAGCTACCACAAAAAATTACATTGTTAGCTTATTTATAGAAATACTTATTTATCTTAATATAGTTGTATTTTATTAATATTTAAAAATAAAAGAAGTATTATATGCTAACTTGGATTCTAAATTAATTACAAGTCTAATTTGTTTAAGATTTTTATTTCTCTTATAAAAAATATGGAAGATTTTTTCACCGCTTTGTTTGTCCTCATTATTTTCACTCTCGCTTTGTTAGTAAATATCATTAAAATAATTTGAGACAATTAATAGCTTTTTACTTATTATTAATAATATTATTTTAAAATCTAGACTAATTAATCTCATACAAAAATTATTTTAATTTACTAAATCTTTTTCGCAACATAAAAAATGTTTAAGTAGGTACTTTCATTGCTCCAAACCATTCAATCAACAACATAAATGAATTGAAAACAAACTTTGATCCATATACCATCCTGTGTACTCCAATTTAAATAATACTTAAAGTCGATAAGAACATTATGTCAAGAAATAAACCTTAGATCTTTAAAACATGTTTTTTTTAAAAAAAAATAAAAAGAGAAAATAATGTGATTTTCTTGTCCGTCGATAGTAATTATTGTCTTTATGATGCATTTTATATTATAAAAATGTATGCACTTCTTCCGTCCAGAATTGTTTGACAGGTATACTAAACATAGATGTTCAAGATTGATTGTCAATATAATAATCAAGAAACAGTTAATCACTTTTTTTTAAATTTGCCCTTAATGATGATGTAGTTCAATTGAAAAGTTACGTAGATTTCTGATATTCTTGGTATACTAGGATTATGTTAGTCAAATTGTACTTTGTATTAATTTTTTTTTAAAAAAATTCGCATGACCTTAACATGACAAACAATTATAAACGGAGGGGATATTCCGTAATAGATTTTTAAGGTCGTCAACTTAGTCTATTGGTTTGTATAATGTGGCATGGCACACCTATTGCTAGTTAGTACTTAGTAGTAACTAGTTATTGATCAACTAGTATTATTATAGATAACTATTTTTCCCTCCCGTCTATTTTTACTGGTCTAATATATTAAAATAATTATGTAATTTTATTTATATATATTATTTTAATTTTAATTTTTTAAACCAATTTTATTTATACAAAATTTCTTACAATATATCATAAGCTACACATCCCAGATTTTCTGGGAGAAGAACTTCGATTTCTTCATTACTATGATTCTAGAAAGATTTCACCATATATATAATTGCGTGACAATCCAGTAACAAATAGAGAAAGTGAATCAATATCCTCCTAAATTATTAATCTCCCAATCTTAATTTAAGTAGCATTATTTAATTTGACATAATTTTTTTATAATTTATTATTTAAAACACTCTTGTTCGTGATTAGAAATTATTTCATTAAGAGTAAAAAATAATTTTTTTTCAAATACGAAAATATATCATTTTTTCTGAACAGATTAAAAAACATATTATATACTATAAATTAAGATTAATAAAGAAAATTGTTCCGTAGGTAAATTGTGTGTAATTATATTACGTTTGAACTATAACTTCCAGATATTAAACCCTAAAAACTTACGTGCAAGTGTTTACACAAAGCTAATACATATATGTTATGTATATAATATATGATACATTTTACTTTATTAAATCACGTAATAATGAAAATAATATTGACTTAATATAAATACTCGATGCGAATAATTTTTTTGTGTGTTGGATTTGAAGTATGTTTTATAACTTTATTTATGATTTTTTTGATTCATTATGTCTTTACAATTATGAAAATTGTGGTTTATAGTTGGTCACGTGCCAATCAATTATATGATTTAACCAGCAAGTCCCTTAATTCAAATAATTAATTATGAAAAATAGACAATTTGGGTCAACTCCCCCTGGTATATCAAATTGTTTAAAGACAGAGTATATCTTTATGGAAATTAGAAAGAATTAAGACAGCCAAACAAAAAAAAATAAAATCAAAAAGAAATATATCTCCATAATCTCAGCAATATGCATGAACCCAAATCCTAGTTCCAAACGCATATAAAAAACCCCTTATTAGTACTCTCACTTTCATTCCTCACTCACTAAATCAAATTATCCCGCAATGCCTTCCGCAACGGTAAACTTAGTGTCCAAATGCACCATTTTCCCATCGGAAAAATCATCTCCTAATTATCTAAGACTCTCCGTTTCCGATCTTCCTATGCTCTCTGTTCACTACATTCAGAAAGGTTGTTTATTCACTCGTCCGCCTTTTCCTATACCTCAACTCATTTCCCTTCTTAAAATCAATCTATCTCATACTCTCACTGACTTCCCTCCACTCGCGGGACGATTCGTCACAGATTCAGATGGCTACGTATACATTAACTGCAACGACGATGGTGTTGATTTTGTTCACGCTACAGCTACACACATTTGTATTCGCGATGTGATAGGTTCTATTGATGTTCCTCATTGTGTTAAAGAGTTTTTTCCTTTAGACCGAACGGTTAGCTATCGAGGGCATTTTATCCCTCTTCTAGCTGTACAAGTGACGGAATTAGCTGACGGCGTATTTATTGGATGCGCCGTCAATCATTCCGTCACTGACGGGACTTCGTTTTGGAATTTCTTCAATACATTTGCGGAGGTGAGTAGAGGTGTGAAAAGGATTGTAAGGCAGCCTGATTTTACACGTGATTCTGTTTTGATTTCAAATTCTGTACTGAAACTACCGGCTGATGGACCGAAGGTTACTTTCGCCGGCGATGCTCCGTTGAGGGAGAGGATTTTTAGTTTTAGCAGAGAATCAATTCAGAGACTCAAAGCGAAGACGAACAATCAGAAATTGAATTTCGACGGAGAAATTAACATTGTTGAATTGATTGCAAAACAGAGCAACGATCACCTGAAAATCAAAACGGAATCGGCTGAGATTTCATCATTTCAATCGCTTTGCGCATTGCTGTGGCGTGCGGTAACACGTGCAAGGAAATTTCCATCTTCGAAAATGACGACATTCAGAATGGCGGTAAATTGCCGTCACCGTCTCCAGCCGAAACTAAATCCGTTATACTTCGGCAACGCAATTCAGAGCATTCCGACTTACGTATCAGCAGGGGACGTATTATCTCACGATCTACGCTGGTGCGCTGAGCAATTGAACAAAAACGTGAAGGCACACGATGATTTTATGGTGAGAAAGTTCGTAGGGGATTGGGAAAAGGATCCACGGTGTTTTCCGTTGGGAAATTTCGACGGAGCTATGCTAACAATGGGAAGCTCTCCAAGGTTTCCAATGTATGAAAATGATTTCGGATGGGGAAGACCGGTTGCTGTTCGGAGTGGACGGGCTAATAAATTTGACGGGAAGATATCAGCATTTCCGGGAAGAGAAGGAGGAGGAAGTGTGGATTTGGAGGTGATTTTGTCACCGGAAACAATGGATGCCCTGGAGTCTGATCCCGAATTCATGCAGTTTGTTAATGGCTATTGAACTTTTCTTTAACACAGTAGCTTCTGCTTTTTGTGATTTTACTCGATGTGTATTCTGTTGTGATTAATGTAATTGAGTTTAACCTTTTGTTGATTTGCTAAAAACTATTACTATTTCGTATCATAAATATTTGTGTAATTATAAAAATAACAAATAGTTAATATCCATATCTTTTCGAATTTGCCTCAGTCCAACTCATTTCACTTCTCAAGCTCAAGTCTTTCTCATATCATTCACCCGCATAGCTCCGTCATCTCTAACTTATTGATGCGGGAGCAATTGAACAAAAACGTGAAGAAGCATCGTGATGTTATGGTGAGGAAGTTCGTAGAGGATTGAAAAAAAGATCCACGGTGTTTTACACTTACGGAGCTATGCTAACAATGGGAAGCTCCCTAAGGTTTCCAATGTACGAGAATGATTTCAGTCTCGTACATTGAAAACCTTGGTGAGCTACACATTGTTAGCACAACTCGGTCAAAATTTTCCAACGCGGATCCTTTTCCCAGTCCTCTACGAACTTTATAACCACAACATCTTCTTACACCTTCGCGTTTTTGTTCAATTGCTCCGCGCACCAGTGCAAATAGTGAAACAAAACGTCTTCGGCTAATGCATAAATCAGAATTCTCTGAATTGAGTTGGCAATGGAATTGGACATAACCTTTCTGAATTTAGCGAACAGAGAGCATAGGAGAATCGTAAACGGAGAGTTTTAGATGAATAAGAGATGATTTATCAGATCGAAAAAGTATTAGATTTGAAGATCGAAAGTTGTAGTGTTGTTATTAATTGAAATAAGCTGAGGATGAAGTAAAAGTAAGGAAGAGGAGGGCTTTATATAGGAGATTCATGAACTTAGGTTCATGCATTTGTTCGAAAATATTGAGAAATCACGGAATCTTTTTATAATTTAAACGTGTTTTATAACACTGCCGTTGAGAATATTTCACCTTAAAAAAAATGGATGACCAAAAGTAACTCAGTTGTAGTGTTTTTGTTATTACTTGAAAGAAGGAGTGAAAGTAAGAAAGAGTAGGGCTTTATATAGGAAATGAGTGAGTGATTCATGGAACTTAGATTCATGCACTTTGTATATTATGTTTAGATCATTGTTATCTATTGTATTGTATTGTTACTATACCTATAATGTTTATTTTGATTGTTACTTAAAATGAATTGTACTATATTGTTAAATTTCGTTGTTACGTAACAATGGAAACCCCTATTTTATGGAACAACCGATTTGGTGTGTTTCCATTGTTAATTAATTTCTTTTTCCAATTATATCTTTACGGATCATGTTCCTGGCCGAAATAGAGGCAAAAGACCTATTCGAGGTCAAGGTCGAGATTCTAAGGATCATGGCGGTCCTTGATCCAATAGGGGATTGGCTGGGACGGGAAGCTCGGGCCCTTGAGAATCCATATACCGCCACGGGAGAGCATTCCTTGGATAAACTCTATACCCGTCTTTCGGATCTCGAATCGAGGGGAGTCAATTCCGAGTCCTTCTCTCAATTAAAAGGGAAGGTACCCCTGCGAAGGGGTTGGGACGAACACTCTACCACATAGTGGAGTGGATAGCTAGGACTACTAAAATGGAGATCGTGTACAACAACAATTCTATATTTGATGTCGATTCATCCACACTTCCATTCCTTGTAGAGGAAGGCTAACTGATTATTTAAATCTAGTCAAACCTCCTACCATAGAATAATTAAAAATATTTAGGTAAATTTATAAATTACAATATACTACGATACAATCAAACTAAACAATTTAATTATTACTAAATAATAACAAACAATACAATCTAACCGAGAATTGTATCTACCATACAATATAGCATAATACAATACATTATGAAACAATGAGTAACAATGATCCAAACAAAGTGATAGAGGTGTAACATGTGCTCAACTTATGGGTAATTCGTGTTTTTCAAATATCAAGATTATTTCAACCTTAGTTTGTTTTAAAAGATGATGTATAGAACTTTGAAGGCTAGATAATTTATAAATATGTATGAAATGTATAGTTTTTACATATACAAGTTTTCATAAAAATAATGAGTAAATGTTTTTCTTATAATTTTCTTTTTATTCTTTTGGATAAATAAAGAGAGCCAAGATAAATATTCTATACAAAAATTTAAAAAATAACTAGTATCAATATCAACTATGTCTTGATGATGACAACACAGGTTTAAGATGTCATTTTGTGCTTTTAATATCTAGTACTATATCTATATATTATATACAATGGATTCAGAAATTAATTAAATGATAAAAGGCATTGGATTATAAATTTAGCAATTATGATGTAGGATATAGTTTAAGTATAATTGTCAACTATTTATCCTGAATTTTAAAAGAAACAAAAAATTAATTTCTTTACATAAAAACGACAATTAAAATGAAAGGAAGAAAACATCACTTACTCACTTATACCCAACATAAAAGGTACTCTCCAGTACATTTTTATTTGTCATATTATGCTTATCAAAAATTAATTTAATTATTTATTTAAATTTAAATTAAATTACATCAATTTTGATATTTTAAATAATAGATTTATATATTTAAAAATTATATAAAAAATATTATAAATTATATTTTTTACATATTAATATATTAATTAAAATTTTAAAAATTTAACTCTAAAAATAATAATTATAACAAATAATAATAGACGGACTAAGTAATTGAATTTGTAGGCCTTGAAGAAAATGTCAGCCAACATAAAGAATATTAAAAGTAGGCACTCATTGATTATTATTACTAAAATTAGAATTCCACCACTCCTGGGATCAGGGACATGTCTCATTGTCCCTTCCATTTATAGAAAAAATAGTTTAATATAAGTATTTTCTTCTTTCGATTTTAATTTATGTAATATTTTTTAGATTTTAAGTTTTAAATAAATTTATTTTCTATTGTATTTTTTTAATATATTTTTTAAATATTTTGGATAATTAGTTATTGTGTTTTATTGTACTTTTTACGTATATAGATTTAATATCAAAAAATTTAAAGATTTTGTGTATTTCCAGTCATATTTAAATTGTTTAACTCTCAAAAAATAAAAAGTGTCGTATAAATTGAGACGAATGGGTATTACTTTTTGATTTGAGTGACTTTTGATGAAATAATTAAAAAGTTACTCCCTCCTTCCGGAATTATTTGTCATGTTGCGCTTATCGAGAGTCAGTTTGACTAATTTTCAAAGATAAATTAGATCACATTAATTCGATATTTAAACAAAAAAAAACTAGAAATTCTAAAACTATATGAAAATTACTATAAATTACAATTTTTTTGCATATTAATATGATGAAAAAATACATCTTAAAATGTTAGTCAAAGTTTTTATAGTTTAACTCTAAAAATAGAAACCATGACAAATAAAATCAGACGGAGGGAGTATGACTTTTCTAAAAGAAGAAAAAAAGCTTTGTTCATTCACCTATTTTAAATATGAGCAACTTACGAAAATAACTATATTTTCACGATATTAAAGGTCAATAGCTATAAGTACTATATTTTTTTAAAAAAATGACTATGATTTGTGTCTTTTTCTAACTGTATTATTGTATATGTTTTTTATTTGTTTATTTATACATTAATACAGTTTTAATTAATTACAATACATTATATAAGAAAAAATAATTATTCGTACAAATTTAAATTGTTATCTTTATTTATAAAATTTAAAGTATTAATATGTATCAAGGATACACGTACTTGTAAAAACTTGATGTATTAATATATTATACAAGATAAAGTATAATAATTTAGCAAATGACCACGATAATTTAAAAAATAAATATAATGTTTGTTAAACAAAAAATGAATACACCAATATAGTATAACATATGAACACATTCTTGTTAAACAAAAGACGGGATAAATTTGACAACTCAGAAACAATAAAAAATGAAAATTAATAGAATGTGTAGATAACAAAATGTGCAAGTATTTGCATGTATAAAAAAATGAAAAAGCCAATATAAGTCAATTTCTTTTTGGTCAAGTTTTTTCTATAATACTTGAGGTTTGCTGTTAACTCATATATTTGTTTATAAAAATATAGTATTATTGTATCCAATTATACTTGTATTGCCTAATCAACATTTCAAATTCGATAGATTACTTATGCATCCAAATATACTTTTATTCACAAATCACCAGTTCAACTTGTGTTAATATTAGAACACAAGTATCTATGTGTATAACTATTTTACTGTATGGACATGGATTGTGGTGCACTGTTGGGAGTGTTTTATACTTAACCAGATGTCTCAGGTTCGAGCCCTGAGCATGGAGAAATTCTATTTGGAGCACCACCCCGAATAGACCCTACAGAGCGTGATTTTAATTAAGTTGAAGCTCCAATATGAGCTCCGAACACCGGATGAAAAATCAAAAGAAAAAACTATTCCCGTGGATACAAATTTGACAATCACACAGACCTCAATTTTTTTTATAGTTATTACTTTGAATTTAGATTTATCAACTGAAAAATGAATTTATTTTCTGAATATAATTTGTCAAGAGAGATTTATTACATATAGAAAATGATTTCTTAATTGATTTATTCAATCATATAAAAAAGACTTTTCTTCTTCATATATTGCTGATTGAATTGTGTTAACAAATTCTTAAAATCCAGTAACATACTGCATGAATTCTGTGTCTGACTCAAGGCCTTCCATTGTTTCCGGTGACAAAATCACCTCCAAATCCACACTTCCTCCTCCTTTTCTCCCCGGAAACGCTGATATCTTCCCGTCAAATTTATTCGCTCGTCCACTCCGAACAGCAACCGGCCTTCCCCACCCGAAATCATTCTCGTACATTGGAAATCTCGGCGAACTCCCCATTGTTAGCATAGCTCCGTCGAAATTTCCCAACGGAAAACACCGTGGATCCTTTTCCCAATCCCCTACGAACTTCCTCACCATAACATCATCGTGTGCCTTTACGTTTTTGTTCAACTGCTCAGCGCACCAGCGTAGATCGTGAGATAATACGTCCCCCGCTGATACGTAAGTCGGAATGCTCTGAATTGCGTTGCCGAAGTATAACGGATTTAGCTTCGGCTGAAGACGGTGACGGCAATTTACCGCCATTCTGAATGTCGTCATTTTCGAAGATGGAAATTTCCTTGCACGTGTTACTGCACGCCACAGCAATGCACAAAGCGATTGGAATGATGAAATCTCAGCCGATTCCGTTTTGATTTTCAGGTGATCGTTGTTCTGTTTTTCCATCGATTTAACAATGTTGATTTCTGCATCGAAATTCAATTTCTGATTGTTCGTCTTCGATTTGAGTCTCTGAATTGACTCCCAGCTAAAACTAAAAATCCTCTCCCTCAACGGAGCATCACCGTCGAAAGTAACTTTCGGTCCATCAGCCGGTAGTTTCAGTACAGAATTTGAAATCAAAACAGAATCACGTGTAAAATCAGGTTGCCTTACAATCCTTTTCACACCTCTACTTACCTCAGCAAATGTATTGAAGAAATTCCAAAACGATGTCCCGTCAGTGACGGAATGATTGACGGCGCATCCAATGAATACGCCGTCAGCTAATTCCGTCACTTGTACAGCTAGAAGAGGGATAAAATGCCCTCGATAACTAACCGTTCGGTCCAAAGGGAAAAACTCGTTAACACAATGAGGAACATCAATAGAACCTATCACATCGCGAATACAAATGTGTGTAGCTGTAGCATGAACAAAATCAACACCATCGTCGTTGGAGGTAATGTATACGTAGCCATCTGAATCTGTGACAAATCGTCCCGCGAGTGGAGGGAAGCGAGTGAGAGTATGAGATAGATTGATTTTAAGAAGGGAAATGAGTTGAGGTATAGGAAAAGGTGGACGAGTGAATAAACAACCTTTCTGAATGTAGTGAACAGAGAGCATAGGAAGATCGGAAACGGAGAGTTTTAGATCGGGAAGTGACGATTTTTCCGACGGGAAAATGGTGCATTTGGAGAGTAAAGTAACATCAGTAGTAGCAGCAGCAGAAGGCATTGTTAATTTTTGTTACTAGTTAGGCTGCTGAGGATGAAGTGAGTATAAGTAATCTGATGGGTTTATATAAGAGTTTTGATTCATGCATTTGTGGTAGTGCTTACTTGTCTTTTCTCTTTGTTGCTAAGTTTGAAACATGGGCAGAAGTTGACCTCATTTTTATTTTGGGGGACTGCACTAAAAAAATGACTTAGCTGGCCTGTGTCCAACGTGAAAGTGGATTCAATTTTTTATATGTATATGATATCTTTTAACACTACTGAAATGGTTAAAGGATTTGCAGTGAATCAAAGGTCTCGTATTCGAGTTAAATTTTATAAATAGTATCATCTTCAAAAGGATGTTATTATATTGGAGCGTAGAAAACACTAGGTGGGAAATCACACTCACAAAAAAATTAGTAAGTTACTCTGAGTTAAACAATAGCTATTCAATAATATTTGTTCACTTTTATGAAACCAATAGATAATTTTGCAGTTAATTTTTAATTTTGTCTTTTATCATTAATTATTGTCATTCTCATAATTAATTTTTTAAGGTATTGTATTTATTACTTTCTCTGTTCTTTACTTATTCACTTTTGAATTGACATGCCTATTAAAAAAATAATTATTGATATAGTGAGTTTATCGTTTTAT
Source organism: Solanum chilense (assembly GCA_032847665.1). Lineage (NCBI taxonomy): Eukaryota > Viridiplantae > Streptophyta > Magnoliopsida > Solanales > Solanaceae > Solanum > Solanum chilense. The sequence goes on from CM064967.1 coordinate 67,861,546, forward strand.
CTATATTAATTATGAAATGGATGGATTAAAATTTAAAAATTTAAGATTTTCAAGAAGTTCCACCTTTTTCAAAGTAAAAGTAATGTATTAAGGATATAACAGGTAAAAAAAGGGCATCTTTCACATATAACAAACATAAAAATTATATTTGTATACTATAACAAAATTTGCATGATTACGCTCCATAGCAAACTTATATATGTATATTCGCTATGCATATACAATTGAAGCGAATTATATAAAACGAATTGTATAAAACTAGAAAGAGAGAAATTATTGTACAATTTGAATTGTATAAAAGGAGAAAGCGAGAAAGGCAAAATTGAATTGTATAAAACTAGAAAGAGAGAAATTATATACAATTTTGTATAAAACGAGAAAGAGAGAAAGGCAAAAAGAGACTTGTGTAGGGAATATACAATTGAATCGAATTGTATTAAACGAGAAAAAGAGAAATTATATACAATTTTAATTTGTATAAAACAAGAAAGGGAGAAAGACAAAAAGAGACTTGTGCAGGGAATATACAATTTAATCGAATTGTATAAAACGAGAAAAAGAGAAATTATATACAATTGGGCAGAAAAATATTTGTATTGTATAATTATAAGTGTATAGGACGAAAATATATGTATTGCATGTGTTTATATAATTTTCTCTAGCTTTATACAATTAGAAACAAAATTTATAAAATTCTATCGTATAAAGCGAGAGAGGCGAGCGACATGAATAAGCGAGCAAGAGAGGGTGAGTGACAAGCGAGAATGTGAGGGAGAGAGGAACTGACAAACAGTTTGCTATGAAACACAAATAAATCAAAGGGTAACTACTATATTTATTTTATCTTATTAGTTTGTCATTCTATAAAATCATCCCTAAAAAAATTTTCTTTTTTGATTTGTCAATATGATCAAGTAAATAGGATCAAAGTAAGTATATACAATAATACAAAAGGTGATATAACAAAATCGCGCTTCTTAATAATTTCTTTTAAAAATATGTAAAGTCAATAACAAACATGTATTGTTAAATAGACTGAATATTATTATCTCAGGAGATTACGAATTCGAGTTATAAAAATAACTTCTCTTAAAAGTGCAAAATAAATAAAGATACATATATTAGGTATTTATGGTCAATTTTTCTTCCTTTTTCTTTTGTTAAAAATATAACAAAAGTTCAGTAGATTGGACCATATATTTTTTTTCCTTTTCACACACACCTTAGACTATATAATATCTTTCTTTTGTCTTCATATATTTGTAAATATATAGTAAATTTATGAAATTTGGTTCATGCATTTGTGAAGGTGGCTGTAGTTGTCTTTTCTTTTTGTTTTCATTTTCCGTTATTTGACTGGTTAGACATGCCCAAATGCCCCATCTAACTATATGGATTGTGATGACATCGATGTTACTCTTTCATTCTTTAAAAACTTTAAATTTAATTTTTGTAAATATAAAGATTTATATTAAAATTGTTATGTCTAAATAAATTTATAATACGTGTGTGATCTATAAAATCTAAAATATTCTTTTTTAAAAACGATTATAAAGTACTAATCCCTCCTTCCATTTACTTGTCCCCATAAGAATACTCTCTTTATCTCGTTTTGTTTTACATTTTAATTACAAAAAAGGGTTAAAAATATCTTTAAACTATCAGAAATAACTTAAATATACCCTTGAAGTATATTTCGGCTCAAATATACCCATACCGTCAAACTATAGGGTCAAAAATACCATCTCATTAACAGATTCGGTTAAACGCCACCTAGATGTCATGTGGATGTCAGAAGGCATGCCACATAAACTAATAGAGTTCCACTCATGCCACGTAGACTAATAAACTTACCTCTAATTTTTTTCATTTTCCGTAGAATTAAGAAACGATTTCAGTGAAGAACATAGAAAACCTTTTCCTCATTTCTCCATTTTCTTAGAACGATTTCACAAAATACATAAGTTCTAAGGGAAAGGGATTCTATGTTCTTCAGTGAAATCGTTTCTAAATTCTAAGAGAAATAGAGAAGATTGGAGGAAATTAGGGGTAAGTTTATTTTCTACGTGGCATGAGTGAAACTCTTGGCTTATGTGGCATCAGTAGCGGACCTAGAATTTTCGTTGAGGAGGTTCGAAAAATAAAAGTATAAACATCTAACTAAAAAAAAAAAACCGAAACCAAAAAATGTAAACAATAGAACGCCAACCCAAGGATTCAAACCCTGGACGTCGTGTGTAACTTTGAGCTCAGCTACCGCTAAGCTATCTCATTCATTTGTGATTTAGGGTGTTCAAAATATATATATCAACACAAATTTAGAAAATTCACATTAGGTATACAGTATAGGTGTTCGGGTGAACACCCTGGACTGCACGTGGGTCCGCCCCTGTGTGGCATGTCATGTGGTATCCACATGAGAGTCAAGTGGTGTTTAACAGATCCTGTTAATCAGAAGGGTATTTTTGAGCCTATAGTTTAAGGAGAAGCGTATATTTGAGCCAAAATATATTTCAAGGGTATATTTAAGCTATTTCGAATAGTTTAAAAGTATTTTTGACATTTTCTCGTTTTAATCATTATAAGAAAACAAAAATAAATATAAGAAATATTTAATTATTAAACTATTTTTGTTTAAGAAAAATATATTAATGTATGAGCGCCGTCTTTTAACGTTCTGTATGTGATCTGGCATTCTCTTTATGATTACAGAACCCAAAATGGAATCTACTAACCATTGATTAAAATATTTCTGCTAATTAATGAAAATAATGAACTTAGCTTGTTTTGTAAATAATAATCCAAACTTAAGAGTTCAGTTTGTTAATGATCCTCTAAACCGTCTTTTTTGATTGGTCGGTGTATTCAATTAATTTAATCCAATTAGGAATATAATTAGGATATAAACCAAGTACATTATTTAATTAATGGTTCTGTAGTTCCACTTGATATATGCTGTCTTTTAATTAATTAAGGGATTAATGGGGAGTACTACAACTATGTGCATGTCATCTTTGTGAATTTCCTTTAATTATGCTGGTAGAAAATAAAGTCAAAATTTGAAATTTTAATTTGTTAAAATTAAAGAATTTTAAATTAATCATTTTTTATATATTCAATAACTTTTTACTATAAATTTAAAATTTGAAAAGAATTAATAAATTTTGACAAAAATTGTAATCAACACTTTGACTCATCTCCGGTATGTATGAGCACCCATTTTCATCCTGCTAAAAAAAAATAACATAATCATCGGAAGATAGAATATCTTACAATATGGTGGGTGTTATTTTACGTGAATAAATATGTATTTTTATGGTGGGTGTTCTTCTGTACAACCTAACGATTTATGTGTGATCGGTGGCTCACGTCTGCTATTTGTTAAAAAAAGTAATATTGAGTTCGATTCAATCTACGTATTCAATTTTGCAGTTGAAACGCTCAATTAGTTTCTTAACCTTGACAGAATAAGAAATTTGGATGTCAAAATAATTATCATAAAATTATTTATTTTCTCTGTCTCTATTTATGTGGCAAATTTCATTTTTTTGAAAATCGAATAAATCAAAAAATTTCGTGGTAGCTTTTGAAATTAAATTTATATATTTGTAAACTATGTAAAAAGTAATATAAATTACAATAATTGATAATTTATATATTTTTTAAAAAAATTATGTTAAAAAATAAATTTATTTAAATTTTAAAATTTAAAAGATAATCACGTGAAATAAAACGGAAGGAGTATTTATTAGACAAGTAAGACAAATCATCCATTTGTACGATGGCCGTCCTTTCTACAAAAAAATAGTTGGAATCTTTCATTATCTCTTACTTATAAATAACCAATTTTTTATTTAAAAAAAAAAGACTTGTAGTCAAAATTAAAGACTACATATTCAAACTATTGTCTACCACGTTTTAATTAATTTTAACTTTTAACTTTTAATAGAAATACTTTAATTTAAAGACTTTTATCATATATTATAATTAAACAAATTAAAACACTCATGTATTTAGTGAATTCATCAAATTTGATTCATGCATTTGTGGAAGTGGCTGTTGTCTTTTCTTATTTCTTTTGATTCATGCATTTGTACTTTTTTGAGATATTTAATTATTTTTCAAAACACATTTAAAATCATTTTACAATTTTAAAAATATTTTCTCTAGTTCATATTATATGAATTATCAAAACATTTCATAAGTAAAAAATTGATAACAAAACCTAAATGTTGTTTTTCACTATTATCCTTTTGACTATTCTCAAACTATTCTCCTCCAAAATGTGAAATGCTTCGATAAAAATCTTATTTAAGAAAATATATGATAAATATGAAAGAAAATAAAATCCAAAAAATCTCTTAATTTATTATTAAAAATGATTCACTTTGAATATGAAAAAAGTCTCGATAACTTACTTAATATAAACCAGGGCAAGGTCAGACCACCATACCGAAAGGGTAAGCAACACGTCTTCCTCAAATTTTGGTTATATGTAGAGAGAGAGTATCGATATCTCTTGATACAAGTTAAATTTAGTTTAGTGATTAAAGTGTTACAAAAAGTTATTGAGGTTGTGTGTTCTAATTAATCATATTATCTTCATAATTATACTTTTTTACTATAATAACCGACTTCTCTTAACGACTATTCTGAATCCATTATTGCGTAATAATTTTATAATGAGACGAAAGAAAATAAAATAGATGAGTGCTGTCTTTTATCGTTATGTAGAATTTAACCATTATATTCTCCTTATAATTACAAAACTTTGTTTGGAATCTCCTCAACATTAATCAGATTCTTCTGCTAATTAATTAATTAATTAATTTAAAATACTTTTAATAATCGAACTTACCTTGTATTATAAGATCTTCTAAACCGTCTTTTTTTGATTGGTCGGTGTGTTATATAACTCTAATCCAATCAATAAATGAATAATTGGATATAAATTAACAAAATACAGTATACAATAGAATCTACTAATAATATTATACATACTTTTATATATTATTTTAATGGTTTGACTAAATCAAAGATAATTATTAGCGGTAATTAATTTTTAATTGTCACTAAATATGTATTCTTTGCAGCTATTAGCATTTTTTGTATATGCATGTCCTTAAAATCTTTAGCGACATTGGTTCTAATGACACTTAACTAATATCGGTAAAGACTTAAGCACTCTTTATTAATATTAATATTTATTATCGCTAAAAATTATTTTTGTTACAGTGACAGAAGCATATTCATGATTCAAGTTTTACGAGTTTAAAATGTGAAACTATCGACATTGTATTCATTATATCTAAAGTTTATAATGAAAGTTGATTATTTTTATTAAAATTTTTAATATGTAAATTTATGTTGTGCGTCGAAAATACTTCTATATTATCTTTGATCATGCTATTCTACATCCACCTATATGATTTCTTCATATTAATTAAAAAAATGAGAAATTAAGGTGTCAAAGTAACCTTAATAATTAATGTTTTTTCAGCTTCCATGTGAATGACAGTTAACGATATTGTGAAGGATATTTTAATTTTTTTTTGAATAATAGTATTTATTTTTTTAAAACTATTCAATTACTTGAACAATATAATACTACTAATAGTACAATGAAAAATGTTTAATATTTTAATGTTTAATTAAGGTATTCTATATCAGCTAAAGTGTGTGCATTTCATTTCATCTTTGTGAATTTCACTTATAATCATTCAAGGATTTATTGACCAAAGTCTTAAAAATATTTATTTATTTGATTAATTAAATTTTAATATACCTTAATTTTGAGTAAATTAAGTTTTTTTAAATTCTCGCCAAGTTAAGATACGTTTTCGATACTTCTCTCAGCTTTTTATTAAGAGTTTAATACTTTTACAAAAATTTTAAATCAGGATATATCTAACTTTAGTTAGTCAAGTATAAAATATGTTTAAGACTGTTAATAATTTTAAAATTAAAAATATCTTTAATATTTCTAAATATCTAAAAAGGTCAAGAATATCAAATTGTCAAGTTCAAATTATGACTATTGTAAAGTTTAAATATGTTTGTCAAATTCAAGAGAATCCCAATTTATTTTGCCCAAAAAACTAACATAAAATTAGTGTATAAATGATTATAATAACATATTTAGGGGACAAATCCCTGATCCCAGAATCTGTTTTGGGGCTGTCATTTTATAATTACGTCTTAAAACAGCAATTTTTTTTATAAAATAATATTGTTATTTATTATTGTAATTTGTAGATTTAGTCATTAACATGATTATTAATCAATTAATATGGTCTGACTCTATTAATCATGATTTAGATGCTTACTGCTTTTATCAGCTGACAAAAGAACTTCCACACTCCCAATAATAACATTTTCCAACCTTTCTTGGTTCCGTCTATTTTTACTTATTCAATAGTGGCTCGATATATTTTGTTTAAGAAACAATAAACAAAATAATAAAAAGATATTTAGTGATAATAGATTTGATAATATTTATTATTGTAAAAATATTTAGCGATAGTTGAATTAATGTCATTATATTCAGAGCCTTTAAAACTTTTAACGACATTTATTAGAGTATTGATCATATACATATCCATATTTATTATTGTCACTAAATATAATAGAATAATAATTTATCATATTACTTTTAAAATATAATAAATTTAAAACTTTGCAAAATGACTAAAGATAATAATTATACTGATAAATTAGAAATTAAATAATAAATTATCTATTGATTTACTAAACTAAACAAGTAAAAATAGAGTAAACTGATCAAATGACATATTATAGAATATGTATAAGATGTAGTATAGGTTTATATATATATATATATATATATATATATATATATATATATATATATATATATATATATATATATATATATATATATATATATATATATATAATGTGTGTGAGAAAATTAATTATTTCTAAAAGTAAAAATTTATTTTTATTATATAAGGAACAAGTAAAAGTGAACGAAGAAAATAACAATTAGTAATCATATTTTCACCAATACGTCTCAATTGATATACTAGTAGGAATGCTCTATACTGCGTTGTCAAGTCAAAATAAGACAAAAAAATTAACGAGCATAATATGTGATCTGTCATTCTCCTTAAACTAATTAATTAGTACTAAATTAGTTCCACTAATAATTTAAAATATTTTAATAAATTGAACTTAGCTTGTGTTCTAAATGATCCTCAAAACCGTCATTTCTGATTGGTCGGCACAATAATTTAATCCAATTATGAACAATTAGATATAAACTAAATACAGGTAGAAATAGTATCTACGATTAATGTTATACGTATTACTATGTATTATTTAATTATTTGACCTATAGTTCCAGTTGATATATGCTGTCTTTAATATTTTATAATATAATATATAGTCACTCTATTGTTATGTGAAAAAAATGTAGTCTTTAATGTACAGACCAAAATCGATAAGTCGAATCGATAAAAAAGTTATTGGTTCATTGTATTGGGTTATTGGTTTAGAGGTTTTGATAACGATTTTGATTTTTCTTGTTATCGGGTTAACAGTTTAAAGTTTTTTCTTAACGGATTAACCGATAACTCGATAGTAAATTAAATATTTATATTTATACTATTTTGTATATAAAGTCCTCGACTTAGAGTTTAATTTCCTACTTTTATTTTTGGTTGTCTCAAATACTTGATTATTCTACGATGTAAAAGTGTTTGCTTTTGAGCAAGATATAACTTGTGAACTCAAGTGCATGGTTTATTTGGTTTGTCACCTTGTTTCTAAGTGATTTTCAATATTTTTTATTTTGAGTCAAATCTTAACGGTTAAACCGATAACGATCAAAAATCGATAAACCAATAACCGATAAGCCAATATCTTAATGGTTCTATAACGGTTTAGCATCACTACAAACCGATAACCAATAAGCCAACCTGATAAACTTCAAAATCGAACCGAACCGACCGATACACAACCCTAGTATCAAGTGAGACTATAATAAACAAAAGATTGTGGTAATTATCTAATGATAATAATATAATTGTTTTTATATTATATTTAGTGAAAATAATAAATATGATTATTTATAATCAATACTTTATATAAGTGTTTAAAACTTAAGTAACTATGAATCCATCTCAAATATTTCGTAAACTCTTGGATATTTTCAAAGAGAGATTAAATTCAAATCATCTTAACTTGAGAAAAACGCCACTAGCAGCTCTCAAATTATATAGATCAGGTCCAAATAACCCTGGGTCGAGAAATATGTCACCCTTGAATCATGAATAAATATCTTATGAGAGAACAATCAAGGGAGGAACAAAATTATAACTGCTATCTTGAATAAAATTAGTTACCTTAAAAGAAAAATATGGATACAACGACATTAACTTAATTATTGTAAATGTTTTTCGATAATAAATATTACTGATAAAAGAAGAAAATCTATTGTTGCTAGAGTGTGTTTGGCATGAAGGAAAATATTTTTCAATTCTCATGTTTGATTGGTTTAAATATTTTTTCAAATCAATTTGTTTTCTCTAAATTTAAGAAAAATAACTTAACTAAAAAAAATAAGAAAAAATATTTTTCAAAACTATTTTTCAACCTCATACTCATGTCTTCAGTAACAATCTCCGATACTAATTCAATATCCTGATTCTCTATTTGGGACTCAACGACTCTTGACCTTGATTCAAAATCCAATTTAAACTCGCGATTTAAATGTTAAATTTCGAAAAATTGAATTACACTATCGAAATCGAATATCAAAGGAAGTGTCGTGTAAATTTTCTAAGGCTATAGTAGAAAATTTGGAAGATTTCATATTTTTGAAGTTAGAGCATACATGTATCCTTATCACTAATTAATGATAAAAAAAGAAGGTAAAATCATGTTAATTTATTTTATTTTCTTATCTAAAAAGTTTAATTTTTCGATTTTCGAATTTTATTCTATTGTATACATCTAAAAAAGAGTGTATTGTGTATTCACATCTTTTGTCATATCAATATCTAGTGGATAGGGGTTGTTAAGCCTAGCTATCAAATTGCCAAATTCAAGGAATAATTAACATTAAATATAGCTATTTTTAAATTTAAAGACTTGTATTCAAACTATTACCTACCACTTTTTAATTAATTAATTGACTCAATTTATAATGAAAATAATTTTAAAAACTTCAATCATTGATTGTGTTCTAGATTATCCTCTCAAAGACGGCCTAATTTTTTATTCATGATATTATATTAATCGGATTTATCATAAAATAGGTACACTTACTACTGTTGTGCATTAATTAAATAGTTTGATTTGGTAGTTAAATGAATTTGGACATTACGGTCTCATTTGTTTGTATTTAATAAAGGTTATAAATTTTATTATTTAGATTAAACATTTGATTTTAGGTTAAAATTTGAATTAAGTCCCTTTGTTTCTTTTTCGAAAAGTTTGTTAATGGATTTGAAAAGCTCTGAACGAATCAGATTTGCAGGAGAGTATTAACATCATTTAATCTTATTTAATAAGTTATAAAATAATATCGTATAACCGTTGTCTTTGCATGACTTTTGTTTTCACAATTTAAAACTTTCGTTTCCTCTTTTCTCAATCAAACACCAATTTTTTCCTCTTGAAATGGTAATTTTTCATAATCTTTACAAGTATTTTTTTATAATAATAATTTTCTTGGGTGTATTGAAGTTTGTCTAAAAACACTTATTGACATAATATTTTTGTTGTACTGATATCATCAAGGTTTTTGAGTGAAAAAAGACTATTCATAATTAAAAATAATAACTATGAATATATATATTTAAGGTCTCTTATTAGAATTTTGTCTTAAGTCAATAATTTTATTAAGATTCTTTGATCATCCAATTTGTTTGTGAGATAACACTAATATAGTATTGTTGTTGAATTGGTTGGTGACCAAAATAATGAAGCTTAATAATTCACCATCTCAATATTTAGTTTCAGCTGGGAAAGAAAAAAACTTATTCGTCTTAGTTGGAAATTAACGAGAAGATTACTGCTCTGAAATAATTGATTAGTGTACCTACATTTGAAGAATATATGAAAAAAATAGATGAATTTAGATGAGAAGAGTCATTATGCAATACATCGGTTGGTATATTTTGTGGAAGTGTCAACTATAAAAAAGCATGAATGATGTTCTAGGTTTACAGGTTAGAGAATTAGATTAAGGTTATAAGAAAAAGATAATTTTTTTTATTTTTTCTAATAAGCCAAAATATATGTTAGGCACTGATAATATGATACTTTAATTATTATTTTTCAACTATATTTATCATACTTATTGAACTTTTTAATACTATATTGTGCCTATAAAATACTTTTTATTCGTGATTTTTTTTATGTTATGCTTGATGGTTTTGATTTTTTTTAAATGCACAACGTCATTTTTTTGTTGAAATAATTTTTTTTATAACGTTTTATTAATAGACTGTTTGATCTCATATGCATATTCAGATATTGAAAATAAACAATAATCATTCATTTTTCAGATTTAGAGACAACATCTTAATATTCAGATGTGTATTCAAGTCTAGACGCCTATATCTTAATGCAAATCTTAATTTTCATACGTGTATTCAGATTCAGAGGTCTTGATCTTAATGAAAACAAATGAGGCTATAACAACAATTCGAAAAATAAGTACTCCCTCGGTTTCGTTCTATTGCACATTTTGAGTTCGAGATTCAAACAAATCTATTTTTAATTTATGTATCGGTACACTTACTATTGTCATGCATTAATAAGTACTCCCTCTGTTTCGTTCTACTTCACTTTCGAATTCGAAATTCAAAATCTATTTTTGATCGTAAATTTTTCATAAATATTTTGAATAACCAATGAGTGTGACTTAAGATCTCATTTAGATAATTTACAAATATATAAATTTCATTTCAAAAATATTAAACATTTCATGCATAAATTGTCTATCAAACTTAAACTGTTTGACGATCGACAAAAAAAATGTATCATACAAAATCAAATAGAAAAAGTACTATTTTACTCGATCCGTTTATTTTTATTTGTCCATATTTAACTACAGAGGCCGTAATTACAGTAACATTCAGTAACAGTAACATACTGCATGAACTCCGGGTCAGACTCCAGGGCATCCATTGTTTCCGGCGACAAAATCACCTCCAAATCCACACTTCCTCCTCCTCCTCTCCCCGGAAAAGCTGATATCTTTCCGTCAAATTTATTCGCCCGTCCACTCCGAACAGCAACCGGCCTTCCCCACCCGAAATCATTATCGTACATTGGAAATCTCGGTGAGCTTCCCATGGTTAACATAGCTCCATCGAAATTTCCCAATGGAAAACACCGTGGATCCTTTTCCCAATCCTCTACGAACTTCCTCACCATAACATCATCGTGCGCGTTCACGTTTTTGGTCAATTGCTCCGCGCACCAGTACAGATCATTAGCCAGAACTTCCCCTGCTGATGCGTAAATCGGAATGCTCTGAATTGCATTGCCGAAGTACAACGGATTTAGCTTCGGCTGGAGACGGTGACGGCAATTTACCGCCATTCTAAATGTCGTCATTTTCGAAGATGGAAATTTCCTTGCACGTGTTACTGCACGCCACAGCAATGCGCAAAGCGATTGAAATGATGAAATCTCAGCCGTTTCTGTTTTGATTTTCAGGTGATCGTTGCTCTGTTTTGCAATCAATTCAACAATGTTGATTCCTCCGTCGAAATTCAATTTCTGATTGTTCGTCTTCGCTTTGAGTCTCTGAATCGATTCCCTGCTAAAACTAAAAATCCTCTCCCTCAACGGAGCATCACCGGCGAAAGTAACTTTCGGTCCATCAGCCGGTAGTTTCAGTACAGATTTCGAAATCAAAACAGAATCACGTGTAAAATCAGGCTGCCTTACAATCCTTTTCACACCTCTACTCACCTCCGCAAACGTATTGAAGAAATTCCAAATCGATGTCCCGTCAGTGACGGAATGATTGACGGCGCATCCAATGAATACGCCGTCAGCTAATTCCGTCACTTGTACAGCTAGAAGAGGGATAAAATGCCCTCGATAGCTAACCGTTCTGTCCAAAGGAAAAAACTCGTTAACACAATGAGGAACATCAATAGAACCTATCACATCGCGAATACAAATGTGTGTAGCTGTAGCATGAACAAAATCAACACCATCGTCGTTGCAGGTGATGTATACGTAGCCATCTGAATCTGTGACAAATCGTCCCGCGAGCGGAGGGAAGCGAGTGAGAGTATGAGATAGATTGATTTTAAGAAGGGAAATGAGTTGTGGTATCGGAAAAGGTGGACGAGTGAATAAACAACCTTTCTGAATGTAGTGAACAGAGAGCATAGGAAGATCGGAAACGGAGAGTTTCAGATCGGGAAGTGACGATTTTTCCGACGGGAAAACGGTGCATTTGGATACCAAAGCTACAGGTGGAGTAGTCATTGTTAGTTAAAATTTGTAGCTGAGGATGAAGTGAGTGTAGAGAGAGGATGGCTATTTATAGGGAATTTGATTCATGTATTTGTTGACCCTGTGTTCCATTTTATTATTTAATTTTGGGGGACTGCACTTCAATAATATCTGTATTTTGAAGTAATAATGAACTTGAGTCTTTGTCATTAACACTAACTGATAAAATTCAATGACCTATCTGCATTGATTTTAAAATTCAATGACCTATCTACATTGATTTTACGCGTTCATCGAAAAATTATATTATATATGTAAGATAAATTTTAAATTTTCTTTTTGTTTATTTTATATGATATTTTTTGCATTTCAAAATTTAAACAAGTATATTTTTAACTATGATTTTTCATAAGTTCTTTTAATATTTTGAATTATCAACTAATGTGACTTATATATAGTATTTTTTACCTAGTTTACAAATATATAAATTTCATTTCAAATAAATTGAAAATTTCATATGTAAATGTCCGGTCAAAATTAAATAGTTTGTCAGTATAATCCATGAATTTACAAAGTTGAACCGCGTGGAAAATATGTGGATACCATGTAAATCATAGAGGTGTGCAATACTTTTTAAACAAATGCATTCAGTAGTAGTCGAACTTTAGTTTAGTTAAGGTATATCTCTAAGATTTTAATAATAGTCTAGGTGGTTCTTATGTCTTATTCCGATATAAAATAATGTTATGTATCTTAGTTTAAAATAACTTTTTGAGAGATATGCTACAATTTTAAACACTCTTAAATTTTTTTTTAGCTTTAATAGATCATAAAATTCGAACAGTGAAAATAATCTCTTACAAAAATACAAGTTATATTAAGGCCATATATATTAGACTACCATGTCCATCTCTACTTCGACACACATAAATATATGTCAAGAGCTTAGTATATCAAACTATCTTTTATTTCGATTTCATATTCGAGTAATAACAAATGAGTTAACAGTCTTTTGTATAATTATTTTTAGTGAATCTACGGAATTTGATTAATGTATTTGTAAAGATTGCTAATGCTGTCTTTTCGTTGCTTGAAAGATATGGCGGCACGGTGCCCAACTAACTATAAACCATAACAAAACGTATTTCTCCGTTCATTTTTACTTATTTGTGTATATATAAGTATATATTAAGTTTTAAAAGATGTAAAAAAAAGTAGAAAAATTGTTTATTTCTGATGAAAAATTATGATTTTTTTGTAAGATTATCTATTTTATAAAGAGGTTAGACTTCTGAGTTTGCAGGATTGTCACTTTTCTGATAAGATACATTAAACAGTTGTTCACACTATCACTTGTTATTTATATATAATATATTTTCTTTTATTTTTGAAAATGAATTTTGAGAACTTTATCTTCTTTTCCACAAACAAATTCCAATGTACTTTATTATCGTTAAGTGATTCGTTGATATCATGATTTTAGGTACTAATATACTGGTGAGTAAAATAATTATATTTTTAAGGAATATATTACATTAACCTTCAGTATTTGAGAGGAATAATTTTCTTAACGAAATATTGTAAAAAATACTCTTTAATACATATTAACAACAATATATTATAAAAATGAATTTACTTTAAATATCTATAGATATTTTGTTATTTTTAAAATATATGTATGTGTTTATACTTGGACAAATATGAAATATATGTTTCTGCTAATTATTACTAATTAATTAATTAATTAATTCCACTACTTAGCTTGTGTTCTACATGATCCCAGATAAGAGTTCAGTTTATTAATTCTCAGAATGATCCTCAAAACTGTCTTTCTTGATTGGTCGGTGTATTCTAATTTTATAATTTAATCTCAATTAGGAATATTTGGATATTATGAAGAAAAAAATAATTAATACAGTTGTATCTACAAGAGTTTTATAAGTACTAATTTGTAGTATTATTTAATGGTTTGACTTTTTTGAGTTTTATTTAATGTCGGATTCAGAATTTTTATTTATTTATATAAATTTGGAAAAGTACACGTGCAAAAAGTATATTAAAATAATGTTGTCAGTGGAGCAACATATATATTACGATTAGAATGTGAAAAATGTATTTTTAGAAGTACACTGAATTAGCTTGTGAATTTCCTTTTAAAAAATAATGTATGAGGGACCCCTTTTCATCCTTTAATATAGTCTTAAAACAAATGATTTAGCCATTGCAAATTTGCAATTAAATATGTTCAATTTAATTCAACAAGTGGAGTTATCGTTGAGCCTACGTGAACTTTATACCTACCTACCTTTTGAGTAGAAAGTGTTCTCGAAAGCTTCTTAACTCGAAGAAAGTAATTAAAACGGTAAAAAATAAACAAACATATGATCTAGATAGCCATTGCAATTAATATGAGCAAAATCTCTTTAGCACTTTTTGCTTCTTTCTAAGCCCCCATACACCGAGAAAAAATTTAATGCAGAGAAGTATTGAAAACACCCCTGAACTTGGTGTAAGTTACTATTTTCGTCCTTGAACTATTTACGATCTTAAAAACACTCCTCTACTTAACTAACTAAATTTAGATACACCCTTAACAAGTGGTCTCAAACTCTGGTAGGAGCATAAAACTCTTAGTAAAATGATGAGAAAGGTGTTGAAAACACCTCCGGACTTGACAATAATTTAAAATTTTATTTCACTCACGTAGAAAGATCGAGGGTGTATCTAGGCCATCAATAATTAGAGAATGTAGTTCAAAGTGTAGTGCATACAACCATAACATAATTTAGATTGTGCAAGTTGCAAATTGTGCCAAACTCAAGAAAGTTTTATGTATTAATGTTACTATTTTCTGTTTCTTAAAAAAAAAATCAAACTGAAGCTGTCAAAGGTACTGGACATTTTCAATGAACAACTGTTACAAAAAGATGGAAACTTATGTATCCTTACACCTCTCTGACCTCTAACCTATCGACTACTCCGAGTCTCTCTCGCACGGAAAATTGTCTGTCTAGTTAACCTATTGAGTACTCTGAGCCAATACTTGAAACCCATGAACCTCATCTATCGAGAGGATTGATCGCGTTGAGAAAAGCCAGACCATTCAGTCACCCGGTCAAAAATCTGGCATTGCATTACGAGAATGAAATCATTCATCAATCACAGGATCTGAGCAGCAGTATTCAGCTTTTCTGCAAAGCTAAGTTGAGTCCTCGTGAGGCTTGCCAAATACAGCAAAAGCAATTGGTCCTACAAATAAAGATAAATTTAGGGTTAAGATAACCCAGATCGAACCACAGTGACTTAACCGGCAGTAAACAGTCTCTTACCTACTTTCTGGGTCGGGAAAAGGGGCAAGGAAGCAACGGCATAAACATAGTAAGGGGCAAAAACACTACCTGAAGGCCATCATTCACAAGCTTATCAAAGGCTTGGGATGAGAGTTTAGGAATTGTAGCCACGGTATCAGCAATGAATCTTCCTGTTTTGTTATCCTGGGGTAGACGTCCTTCCTAAAAATGAAACCCAATATGAAGACTTAAGATACAAAAATCCATAGAAACTTGCTAAATTCAAGTAAGAGAAAGTTACTGTTACCACGACATCATCAACATATTTGTGGACATCATCAATAAGAGCAAGTAATCGCTCCATTGATGCTTCCATTCCTTCGAGATCATTGGGAAGTTTGTCCACACTTGTTGTCTTGAGCATATCAACTGCATCAAGGGGCGCAAGAAAGTCACAGTAAAGATTTTTATAGCGAACAGGAAACAAAACCCAGTGCTTCAACCAATATATATACACTACTTCCCAACTTCAACACATAAACTATATGGCTACTTTTTGCATAACATACTTGAGATGAATAACTATTTAACCCCTCTTCCATCCAATCTGACCAATGCACATGGACATAGCTAAGTCAATAGCAATAAAATAGGGCCTACTCTATTTGGAAGGGAAGGGAAGTAGAGACATACATCCAAGCCTTTCAGCTTCAACCATGCGTAGATCCAATGGGATTTCCTGGAATTGAGCAGCAAGTGGCTGATCTCCAAGAGACAAATGCACAGAGACAAAGCCTTTTATTGAAGCTTCCCCATTTTGAAATCCAGTATCAACAGTCAAATGTATAGGATTTGAACTTTCTCTAGAATAAAACTCTTGGATCAAAGCACTACCACCAGAGACTCCAAAACCAGTAGAAAACCTGGAGAGTTTAAGCATGAGATATCCACAAATTCATCAGCTCAAGTATTCCAAGTGTTTGATATGTTGACTACCACACAGAATAGGAGGCGCATACGTCAACTAACCAAAACTCAGGGTACATGTAGTGGGATGTTCAAGAAAAAAGAACCTGAAAAAGTTGCCTAATGTTTTATAATATATAAAAGAAGGCGGAAAGAATTGTATCTTGACAAATGCAGTCATTATTACATGTTTTCTACAGGCAAAATATTGTGGCTAGTACCATTCCGCTCAGTCTCACTTATCCAAACAAACACTATTTCCTTCTTTCCAGATTATTCACCAAATATTCAAGTAGCACCCAAAAAAAAAAAAAAAAGATGAAACAAACAAACAACAACAATTGTGCCTTAATTCCAAAGAAAGTTGGGGCATAAACACAAAAGCATAAAATAAAAGGGCATAAATATATCAAGAATTACCATCCAACAATCACTTCCTTTGGATTCACCTTCTGATGAGACGATAACATGTTATGATGGTAATCAATATCCAGTGCAACCTTTAAAAGAAAGCATGCCCAAAAGTTCAGAAAAAGTAATAAAATAAAAGCACATTACAACAAGCTCTATATCACAAATGGGCTTATCTTTTTAGAATCATGAAATTAACAATACCATCAAGAGAAAAGAAACAACAATATGGCAAAACAGAATTAACGAAGACATTTTAGAAAGATGTATTAAGCTCTAGGAGTATCTAGAACATATAAAATAATTCTACATAAATTTGTGTGCCTATGTAGTTCCTGCAAACTCTTTCATCGAAATGACGTTCATTCTTGACACCATCGTGCAATAAAAAACAACCACTCTCCAAATTAAAATATAAGGTTAACTGCAGGCATTTCCCTCTCTCATTGCATTTACCCCAACTTTCCACTTCTACAATTAGATGCTAAATAAATATTTGCTATCCCCTCCTATCCAGAATATTGGTTTCATAAAAGTGGTTCCGTAACAATTGATGTGTCACAAAACCAAGAAGGGATTTAATTCTTTTTCTTAAATTTTCCATCGACGCACTCCTAATCACCATGATATTTATGTCAACTAAGAAAATAAAATCATAATTACTGGTATTTTAGTCAAGCCAACTATTAATTTATAGGAGTTAGTGAAATCCTTAATTCATGTGCCCAAGCCTAAAACATCTATTGTTTCGTACCTATTCCAAAACCTTGCTAACAGTTTTGTCCAAACAAATCTTTGGTGTATTAGTTTGATACGTCTACATAGCTTCAACTATTTTTCATTGTCTCTTTCTTTGCATTTTTATCTCTACACTTTCTATGTGAAATTACTTCTTTTAGAAATATAATGAGGAAGGAGCTTAATTGCAATCAATTAACGCAACAACTGTAACTAAGAGTGAAGAAAGAAAATTGAATCAACTAACATATCAGAATTCGATAAACATTAAGGTCTTTATTAGTTGGACTGTCACTCCATGAGTTTATGTTGTCACTCCAGTGAAAGGCACTGGATAAATGGATCCATTATCTGATGACTGATCACTTCTTAGATATGGTTAAGACAGTTCAAGGCCATATATAACTCTTATATTGTACAAATTGTAATACTGGTGATATTTACAGGTTAGCTCAAGCCACAAACTAGCAATACGGATTCAGATTACAGAATACACGTTGCTGCAAAGAGTCCTTCATCTTCTCTTGAAACTCTGCCCCACCCCCACCCCGACCTACCAAATAAGCCCTTCCTTTGCAATGACAGCAAAAATGAAATTATCTAGTTTCTAACTAATACACCTTAAGTTTTCTTCGTTTACTGCACCTCAGGAAAACAGGGTGCAAAATGGCCGCCATCTACCTTCTCCATTTGAATTAATACACATTAAGTTTCTTGTCATACTGATTGGCTCGACACACCTGAACTATTAAGCTCTAAAGCAAAAAATAAAATTCACACACACTAAGTTAACAAGATCTATAAACTAGTAAAAGTATCAGACAGGGTTACTAAAATGCAACTACATTCCTACAAAATATATTCCTTTCTCTAAGTATTTTCACTCAGTATTTGCATGGACACAAATAAAGTAATATAAGCAACAATAACATTCTCTAAGTTCAAAAAATTGACTGAAAATTGCTCATTTGATTCATGTCGTTAATAAAAAATTACACAGAAATCATTCAAACAGAGAGAAAGAGTTACAAACGAAATACAACTCATTTCCGATTCATTCCAGTAAAATCAATGTTAAAACGGACTAAAATTAAGAGAATTTGCAGTAATGAGAGGCAAACCTGATCTTGAGACTCGCTGTGCGGAACAGCATAACAATTCCTAACATCAACAGTACCATCAGGTAATACAGAACCGAGAAGAGTGCCAATGATACGCTCTGCTTGGTCAGGTCGCCTCACAAAGCAATCGCAGATGTTGAAAATGACCAAAGGATGAACTTTAGCCGATAAGCTTGCTGATGATGTCGAAAATTGCAACGCTGTTTGATCGCTGGACGCCATTGTTGTTATCCACTGTTCTTCGTACTGTGAGCGAGCAAAATACGAAGAACTGTAAGATGGAGAGAACTGTGTGTGAGTGAAGTTGCTAGGGTTTTGCGGATTGGAAAAAACGGGTGAAGCTTTGTTTTGGGCCGGGTCTTCTTTTTTTAACCCAAAAACAAGAGAATGAGACTATTTTGGGCTTTTTCTCGTATCGTTAAAGTTGACAATAAATTTTAGTGGCAGAGCTACGAATTTCACGAATGGTGTTCAGAAACCGTAGAACGAAAAGTTATTTTTTAAAAAAGGCAACATGAAGGGTGTTAGTAACACGCACTCATTCAAGGTGTTTGATACCCATTGAAAAGGTCTGAAATTGCTACTACAACAACATACTGTGTCAAGAGTGTTTAAAATATGTTATTTAATCACTTCGTATATCATTTTACTTGTATATACAATATATATTTTTTTCGACAGAGGGTGTGCAATGGGACACCCCTAATGGTATTGACTCGTTGGACCGAGAACAAGTTATTTTGAATTAGTTATTAGGGGATTGTTATTCTACCTTCAATATAGGATAAAAATAATGAGATAAACTCATCTTAACGTTAATCAGAAGTAGTTATTCTGCATTTTATCCAATCAAATATGAGATAAACTCTTCTTAATTTAATCAGAATTAGTTATCATAGGACAGATAAAGTCATTCAAATATTAATTTCTAAATTAGTTATCATTTCTCCTATGTACCATACAAGCCCAAAATTTAGGGGCATATAATGTCAATTTTTGTTACTTGGAAAAAGTTGCTTTATTTTGTTAGTTTGTATCATGGGCAACAATGGAACATCAACCTAAATGTATATGGTCAAAATTTATTCATATTTATATCAAATTAAATGAATGTATTATCATTATCATATATTTTTTGATTTATTTTTTTCGATTCTTAATAATTACAAAATCAAGATTCTTAGTGAATAATAAAGAAACATATATATATAAGATCGGAATGGTATATATACATGCATAACTTGTTAGACAATAAAGATATATATGCACAATTTTTGAATGAGTAAATGTATTCATCTAAAATCGTAAAGGTAAAAGAATTTATTTTCTACCTTTTTTTCTCTAATACAATTAACTAATTTTTTTAAGAGTGAGTTTCGATCCAAAAATTTATTCATTTTGAAATGGATTACCTTCTTTAATTTATCATCGTAGTCATATATTTACGCTTCCACTAACTTCAAAGGAGAATTGACGAAGAAGCCTTAAAGTTCCTCTTGCGAAATAATTAAAACAAATTCAGAATTTAAAATTTATATATTTTCTAATTTTATAAAATTTCATAAAAATGATGGAAGATAGGAATACTTTCTCTTTTATAATTGTTTGACTTTTCCTTTTTATCTTTTTAGATTTTTTCAAAAAATAATCCTATTATATTTTTTTAAATAAAAAATAAATTTCAATGATGTCCGCATTAGAATTCTAATTTAATTCGAATAACGTATTACAAGAGTGTCATTCAAAAATGAGGCTCTCAATATATCAGTCTTACTATTATACGTTATCTAATAATTAGGAAATAAATAATATTTAATAATAAAAATAAATAATAAAAATATATTTTTATAATTTTAAATTAAGCAAAATAATTTTTTTTTTGATATAATAGACAAATATAAACGAACAAGAAAATATGCTAGGTGATTGTTATATTTTTGTTATTTTTTATTATATAGTTTAGTGGCGTGCATTTAAACCAATAAAAATTGTCGTATTTTAATACTTACTATATAGGTGGAAATTTTATGTTTCAATTTATTTGGATATAATTTCCTCTTACGTGTTTGTGACTTGGATTAGTACACGTTGCTTTCATTCTTATCATGTTTTTTTTTTTTGGTTCACTTGTATTTCTTTTATAAAATTAATGTAATTTATTTTATTTTGTTAATAGAAGAGTCCAATTGCAAACGATATAATTATCTCCGTGTATAAGAATTCTAAATTATCTAGATGAAAATATTAACATATAATTTTTATTTTTTTTAATTAACGATTCGATATCTACGAGCTTAATTATTTTAAATTTATGTAGCATAGAGCCTGAAACTTCTGATTAAAAAAAAAGACTCATCTATTCTATTACATTCTTTGATGATAACTTTCGAGAAGTTAAAAACAAGGCTAAAAGATAACTTTTTTCTATAAGTATTTTGAAGTTTAAGCTAAATATAGCTTATTTATTTTGAAATATTTTGAAGTTTAAACTAAATATAAATTATTTATTTTGAAATATTTTTAAATAAGGAAATTTTGAAAATTTGGAAATTATAAATTTAGGGATGTAAAAAAAAAGAACAATATTTAATTTATTTCAGCTAATTAGTAAATACTTTGAATATGCATGTGTTGCACTTCATAAAATACTTCTCATTTTCACTTTTACTATATTAAGAGACAAATGTATCTTCTCTTTAATATTAATTATTTATTATTTTTCAAATTCCATTACTAATAGAGAAATATGACAAAATAATTATATCAATTTATTATTTTTTAATAAATATATCTAATAAAAATTTATGCATCACGTCAACATTTTTAACAAAGAGAGTAGGAATTAGTTGAAGTGTTTCAAGATCTTGAAATTCAAAAAAAAAATAGTTTTCTTCCTTTTTAGAGATCTAAAAATTAACATATAATTTTTAATTTTTTTTAATTAACGATTCGATATCTACGAGCTTAATTATTTTAAATTTATGTAGCATAGAGCCTGAAACTTCTGATTAAAAAAAAAATGACTCATCTATTCTATTACATTCTTTGATGATAACTTTCGAGAAGTTAAAAACAAGGCTAAAAGATAACTTTTTTCTATAAGTATTTTGAAGTTTAAGCTAAATATAGCTTATTTATTTTGAAATATTTTGAAGTTTAAACTAAATATAAATTATTTATTTTGAAATATTTTTAAATAAGGAAATTTTGAAAATTTGGAAATTATAAATTTAGGGATGTAAAAAAAAAGAACAATATTTAATTTATTTCAGCTAATTAGTAAATACTTTGAATATGCATGTGTTGCACTTCATAAAATACTTCTCATTTTCACTTTTACTATATTAAGAGACAAATGTATCTTATCTTTAATATTAATTATTTATTATTTTTCAAATTCCATTACTAATAGAGAAATATGACAAAATAATTATATCAATTTATTATTTTTTAATAAATATATCTAATAAAAATTTATGCATCACGTCAACATTTTTAACAAAGAGAGTAGGAATTAGTTGAAGTGTTTCAAGATCTTGAAATTCAAAAAAAAAATAGTTTTCTTCCTTTTTAGAGATCTAAAAATTAACATATAATTTTTAATTTTTTTTAATTAACGATTCGATATCTACGAGCTTAATTATTTTAAATTTATGTAGCATAGAGCCTGAAACTTCTGATTAAAAAAAAAATGACTCATCTATTCTATTACATTCTTTGATGATAACTTTCGAGAAGTTAAAAACAAGGCTAAAAGATAACTTTTTTCTATAAGTATTTTGAAGTTTAAGCTAAATATAGCTTATTTATTTTGAAATATTTTGAAGTTTAAACTAAATATAAATTATTTATTTTGAAATATTTTTAAATAAGGAAATTTTGAAAATTTGGAAATTATAAATTTAGGGATGTAAAAAAAAAGAACAATATTTAATTTATTTCAGCTAATTAGTAAATACTTTGAATATGCATGTGTTGCACTTCATAAAATACTTCTCATTCTCACTTTTACTATATTAAGAGACAAATATATCTTATCTTTAATATTAATTATTTATTATTATTTTTCAAATTCCACTACTAATAGAGAAATATGACAAAATAATTATATCAATTTATTATTTTTTAATAAATATATCTAACAAAAATTTATATATCACGTCAACACTTCTAACGAAAGAGAGTGGGAATTAGTTGAAGTGTTTCAAGATCTTGAAACTCAAAAAAAAATAAAATAGTTTTCTTCCTTTTTAGAGATCTAAAAAAAA
Source organism: Solanum chilense (assembly GCA_032847665.1). Taxonomy (NCBI): domain Eukaryota; kingdom Viridiplantae; phylum Streptophyta; class Magnoliopsida; order Solanales; family Solanaceae; genus Solanum; species Solanum chilense. The sequence goes on from CM064967.1 coordinate 67,884,787, forward strand.
AAGTCCCCTTTCCCCACGGGTTTTCTGTTTGTTTTTTTTTTTCTTTCATATTTTGTTTTGATTTGACCACTTCTTGTGCCTATTTTGTTCTACTTCCTCTCCATACATTTTTCCTATTTACTCTTAAAATAATGACCAAAAAATAGGTATTATACTAATTATGAAACTCCAAAATTCTCTTCTTCTTCAATCCTCTTCTCCTTCAACCCTTTCTTTTCTCAATTCATCTCCAAAATCAAACAAATGGGGTCATAAAAATCCAAACTTTATTTGTAAACTTGTTCTTTTTAGCCCAAAATCACTTAGGTCACAAAAAAATGAGTCTAAAGGTCATAGTAGAAGCATACAACCATGTTGTTGTAGTTCAAGATTTGATGAAGAAAAATTTGATGGTGAAGGGATTGAAAGAGGGGAAAATGAAGGGTCTTGTGCAATTTTTGGGAGTAAAGATTCAATTTTTCCATCAAAATTTGAGTCTCTTGAGCCAAGTTTGTTTGGTATTGAGGCAGAACCAGAAGCACCCTATTGGCCAGAAAGGGAGGTAGTTTTATGGGCACATATAGAACAAAAAGCCAAAAGTTTTGGACTTCCATTGTCACTTAGAATGATGCAAAAGAAACATCAATGGGAATCTTGTAGATTTAAAGATTTAAAGGTAACAAATTCTTGCACATCAAAGGCTTTAAATTCATTGGTATTTATTATTGTGGAGTTGCAAACTTATGCATTGCATATGAGGGAATCAATTTGTAATGAAGATTTAGAAATGATTATTGATAAAGTGCAAAGGGATATGTATGCATCATTTGTATGTCTTTTTCGACAAGTATTTTCCCAAACACCTATGTTAATGATGGAGGTAATGACTCTCTTGGCTAACTTTAGTGTTTACTCTGCTTCTGGTGAGAATTGTGATCAACCATATCTAAAAGTTCATTATCCTGATATTGTTCCTCAAGATGTGTCAAAAGTAGTGTGGAGTGATGAAGAGAAAGAATTGTGGGATTCAATACAAGATGAAGCTTTGAATATGAGGGGTGGTTCAAGGGGCATTGATTTTGATAATGAAGTCATGTCGAAGTTTGTTTCGCCATTGTCAGTGGAGATTGAACCAGATAATAGTGTTGACTATTACAAGACTGATCTTGTTTATCAGATGAATCTGACACATGAGCCTAATAACACTCTTTTGCTATGCAATTATGCAAACTTTCTGAAAGTTTTCGTTCGAGATAATAATAGGTAATTTCTTCAACTTCCCTTGTCTTACATATAATACATGATATGATCAGATACGGATTTGGATAGTAGTTTAGTTGGTAGTAGTGTATTTTCTCAATATTTGTACATACTAGTAGTCGTAGTATTGCTCCTATAGTTTCTTGTCCTGTGATATCTGTCACTATTTGTTGTTTTTGTACTTCCATTATCGAATTATTTTGCTGTAGTTACTGTTCAGATTGACTTGGACCGTTCTTCCTTGAGCCAAGGGTTTATCATAAACAACATCTCTATATGAGGCAGGTCTGCATAAACTCTACTCTTCTTAGACATCACTGTTTGAGATTACACTAGGTATGTTGTTGTTGTTGTCGTCATATAGAAAAGCCATACAACTAAACTTAAGGCTAATACGTCGAGCAACGTAGAATTCTGTTGTGTCAATGCACAAAGAAAGCACACAATGACTGTGTATACCTTTGTTCGGTCTATGTCTATCATTGCTCATGTTGCGTTAACTCCTTTTCTTATTGTGTCAAAGAAAATGGTATGCAGAATTAGTTCCTCTTTGACCTAATATTGTAGTTCCTCTTTTTTTCTCTAAATTTTCAAAAGTTGTTTTTTGTTTTTTGTAATCGATCAAGTTTCAAGAAGAATAAGCAAAAACTGGGTTATTGAGTTTGCTTGTTCTAGCCAGCCTAGTTACATTATTTGTTTTTGACAGCGCTACTCATATTTCAATTATTTGAAGCCCATTCCTTAGATTATAGTTTGCTGATTCCAAGATTTTGAAAAGATCACTTGAGCAATTTCTGGAAAATTCTTTGCGATTTTGGGAACAACATGATTTAGTGTTGAGATAAGTAGCATCTCAGATTCATAGCTCGGAAATGGTCCTCTTAGACATCGGGTGGAGAGCTAGGAGGCCCAAGGGGCTTCATCACAGACCCCTTCCCTATAAAATTATACTTTATATAAAAACTTACTATTATTTTTATGTTTACATAATAGATGTTGAATCCCTTTTCTTCTTGTACAACAACAACATCTACCCAGTGTAATTCTACAACTGGGATGTATGGAGAGTAGAGTGTACACAAATCTTACCCCTACCTTGGAAGGTAGACACTGGAGAGACTGTTTCCGGTAGACCCTCGGCTTAGGAATCTTAGCTTCTTGTTGTATTTACTCTTTTATATTTTGAATTTCCTTAGTGAAAATCTTCGTTCTGTCCGTGTTAGACATGACCTGAGATGTGTGTTTTTTGGATGGAGAATAGAACAAGGAAGACATGTCCTTTTTTTCTGTTAGTAGTTTCAGACAACAAAATGGAACGGACACAAATAGAGAGTGATAGTTACATAGAGCTCATATAGTCATCCCGAATTAGTTTGGGATAGAAGAGTAGTTTGTTTTCTATAATTTCAGACGATGAGTCATTTGTTGTAACAGGGCGGAGGAGTGCTTCAAACGGGCAGTCCAAGTGGAACCACCGGATGCAGAGGCCCTATGTCAGTATGCGATCTTCTTGTGGAAGGTTAAGAACGACTTATGGGGAGCAGAAGAAAAATACCAACAGGCAGTGGCAGCTGAGCCTAGGAACCCTTATTATAGATGTACATATGCCAATTTCTTGTGGAACACGGGTGGCGAGGAAACTTGTTTCCTTCCAAGTAGTACTTCTTCTATCAATAACAAGAAGGGTGAAGAAGTTTAGTCGTAACAGAGAAAAATCGTTCAAGAAATGCATCAAACTAAGGAGAAAAATGGTGAGATTCCCTTGTGCTTCTGGTAATTTTAACTACAGAGTGGAGAAGAAGTTCCTCAAGACGTCGATTTAAATCACATATTTGAATAAATACTAACGTGAATGATCGATCTATTGTGTTTTTTTTTCTGTAGGGAAATGGCTATATTATTTGTTCTTGATTTTCTGTGTCTAGATTGAGTAGAGTGATTTGCATGGGAGCTGTTCACCACCACCACCACCACCACCAACATCTACGGTTCAGTACCAAACAAGTTAAGGTCGGCTATATGAATCTGTACTGTCAGAGGGAAAGATCATAGTTTGAGATCAATTTTGTGGTCGATAATAAGTGAATTGAGTTCTCAAATTTTTGTAGACTTAGGGTATTTCATCTTTTGACTGACTTGTTATTAGTATATTTTTGTATTTTTGAGTAAGTTTGGTAAAAAAAAAAAAACATAATCAATTGGGAATGTCTTGTATGATTAATCATTGTGTTACTTCCTACATTGTATATCAACGTACATTTTTTTTGTTTTTGCATGTCTTTTAAGAAATGTTAAAAATATATTTTTTTTTGACTAATTTACTGTTATAATTATTTTTAATACATTCTATTTTTTGTGTCTTATCTGTTAATATCAAGATTAACAAAAGAGGAACTTTACAATATTTATATTTTTAATAAAAAAGAGACGATTTAAGGTGCAAAATGGAAAAAAATATAATTAATTTTTTAATTTGACAAGTAATTTTGAATAAATATCTTCGTTAATGTAGACAAGTAGTATGTGATGGAGGGCGTACTATTATCTCATTACTTCTCTTCATTATTATATATGTTAAAATAAAATTTAATTATAAATATGATGAAATCTAACTATATATATATGCTCCCTTCGTCTCATTTACTTGTTTATATTTTCTCTTTTAACTGCCTCTATTTATTTGTTTATTTTCACATATAAAAAAAAGACAATTTTTTTTCATATCGTTATTTAAGTTTCCTGAAAATTTTCAAGTTTTAATTCATCCTTTTCAAAATCATAATTAATAAGGGTAAAATTGTATCTTCACTATGCTAATTATTGCTATATTAATATGTGTGTCATTTCTAAAATGGACAACTAAATAGAGACAGATAGAGTTTGAGATAACATTATTATTTCTTATTTCTCGTACCAAACAATCCTTTTCAGGTCTCAGTTTATTGCTCGATATACTTTTAGATAAAAAAATATTTGATCTCCTGATAACTTGAATTCACAATTTTAAAATTGAAAACGAATGATATTTACCGTCCAAGTAACTCTTAATGTTTTTTTTTTTTCAAAAGAAGGAAAAATAAGTGAATTTTACCTTAATTCAGGGGTATTTTGAATAAATAAAAAAAGACAGAGGGCACATTATCTAGAAACAGAATAAAAAGCTATAGAACCACCACAAATAAAAACTCAATTCTATCAGTTGAGCTGCTGCAATGGCGTCGTTGTTAGTTGGTTCAGTTCCTATGGCTACTGTTCAATCCATGGCTTCTCTTTCTCCTAATTTATTATCATTCTCTCGTTCTCACTCCGTCGCCGGCAGCGTTTCAATTACGGCGGCATCTCCTTCAGCATCAATTTCGTTTTCGTCTCTCACCGATTCAAATCTCCCATTGAGTACGAATCACATTCCTTTTCGAATTTCTTGTTTGTGAAAATTTTGTGATGATTGAAGTTTCAGTTCGAGAAATTGAAATTTTGATTTCATTTGATTTTCAGTTTACTGCGGTAGAGGTGATAAGAAGACGGCGAAAGGCAAGCGGTTCAATCACTCCTTTGGCAATGTGAGTTCACTTTTCTGAGTATATTTTGGTTTATTGCAGGATAAGACCTCCTGAATATGATTTAGTTTCAGATACACCCCCGTATATTTTATAAACAAACACTTACCTCCTCCATATTAGGAATAGAATTTGAGATTAAGTTTATTGCATATTTGAGTTAAAGTTATTGGCTTAAAATGACGACTGTATCGAAGATGAATAAAATAATTCCATGAGATATTTAATGTATTTATGCCTTTAAATTTTAGAAAAGAGAAGTATGTGTTTTTTTTGAAATTGATATAGATATCAACAAATTACTTAATATGAATAATTTTTTAACCCATATTTGATTAAATGAATGTTAATTTCATATAAAATGATTTATAGATTCACTGGGAATACGATTATCGGTGCATAAGGTTTTGTATAATTAATGCAGGAGTTTAATGCTTTAATATTATAGAATTTTATACTGAGATTCAATTGTTCATACATTTAGACGAATTGACCCCTAAAAAGTTTTAAAGTATATTTTTGATTGCAACCTAGATGCATCTCGACTAATTTTATCGATATATGGGATAAATTACCTAGTATTATTTTGTCTCTGATAGGATTTGAACCTGAAACCTCATGGTTCTCGACCATCTTCATTAACCACCAATGTTGATGATAGATTCAAAAACTAACCAATTTTTAGTACTTTGAAGTTTGAGTGTTATCATCAAACGTTTAACAATTTATGTTCGTTAGATTTGACAGAAATAGTGAAAAAACAAGAGTTGTTTCGACATTTTTTGTTGTTATTTTGAACTGATTCCGAAGGTATGAATTGGTTTAGGCAAGGCCAAGGAACAAGAAGAAGGGAAGAGGACCACCTAGGGTTGCAGCACCACCAGCAGCACCAAAGAGAGATCCATTTGATGATGGCCAAGTCGTTAAAATTGAAATTCATGACCCATAGTTTGTTTTCTCGGAGGAGCAATTTCATTTTTATGTAGCTCTAATCTTCTACTACTTGTTTATTTCATTGAGATATCAAAATCTAAATATCGATTAAGTTAAATCATTGGACTGAGATTTCTAGTTTGCTTGAAGGGTCTTCGTTTAAATGTTCTTGTGTCCTGTTGAATTATGCATGTGGTTCTAGCAACCTTTCAGTATACAAGTGGTAATAGTCACTACTTTAGCTATTGAGAAAAGTGAAAAGCTTAGAGAACCCCACATTCCTTATGGGTTGAAAACCACGAGGTTTTAGGTTCATATTCTAGCGGAGACAAACACATTAGGAGGTCTTTTTGTAGAGTGTATAAGAATAGTAATGAATAGAGTGTACTAATAATACTGGGATTAGTTATGTTGGAGCTATTTCCTATCCACTATTTGGTTTGATATATTATCAAGGGCACTTTGGCCTTGAACAAAGAAAGGATCAAAAAATGTCATAGCTAATACATCCTACCAAATGACCCTAGGCCCTAGGTGTTCTTATTTAGACCTCCGTGGATAGAATTACTTCATATCTGTGCTGGTGGGAGGTAACCTTTACCTCAAGAATTAGTCAAGATGTGAGTGAGCAAATCCAGTCACAAAAAAGCTTCTTTTGTTTGGGTCACCAAGTTTGTCTGCGTCCACTATACAATCATAAACCAGCTTTACAGCAGGACACAAGTTGGATAAATAGAATTCAAATACATATTGGTTGAAGAAAATGCTGATTTTGATGTACAGGTTAAGCTAAGGACAAATAACCAACTCTTTTTTTATGACCAAGAAATCCTTTAAGACCAATTGCAACCTTCAAAACTCGGGAATAATGGGTCCAACCTTCTACCTTCCTCCACTTAAATACCAGGCTTAGTCGGCATGTTATAGGGCTTGAACTTCTGATCCAAGTCACAAGTCCCTTCACCTTTGCCACTTGAACCAAGCTCTGGGGCTAACTAAAAACCAACTTCTTGATACAAGAATTGTAAAGACTTCTAATGAAACTAAATCAAGATGCTGAAATTGACAAAAGAAAGCAGGGGGAAGAGAAATTTTATTTTTCTGATCAGTTTCAGTTATAACACAACATCTGAAACTACTAAATAGGCTGAAATACTTAACTTGGCAACTATGGAGATGTGAGCCTGAGAAATCTCACCAAAAACAAAACTTCTCTAGGTATTAGAAGACTCTCATCTGAAGCATATTTCATTCCAAAAAGAACCAGTTCTTTGATTCCGCGAGAGGAAGTAAATAGATATCTCTATGGCCATATCATGCAACATCTTGTAGATCATGACACTGTTGTTAACGAAACTCAGGATTTTTCTTCTTCTATTATACCACACTAATATAACTAGAGGGAGAGCTATCTAAAATCATCTCAGCGACATAATGCAACTCTGACTATTATGTAAAATAAAGCCTTTCATTTTGGTATTCTGAAAGACGTAACCAGCCTAACCACCAAAACATTAAGGACGGAAGAAAGAAGAAGCAATCTAGCTGTACGAAAGGACCACCAAAGGAAAATGCTTATGGTACAAGACAATGAGGGTTCACCCTCACTTACAAATGTATGTAGACCCAAATTCACAACGAGGTTCTATAAAATGACCCAAATAAATATATCACCGCAGAGCTAAATTAGCAAGTGCTAACCTTGGGAAGTTAATGTGTCTTAGACTCAAACCAAGACCACCACAATTTGGTAGCATACATTTTTAGAAAGATGCATTTATACAAGTTGAAATCCATTTGATCTTGTGCAAACTGGAAATAAAATGTGCATTAATACAAGTTAGAATCCATTAGTGAGAAACAAAAGATTAACCAATGAGGGAAGCACAGGGCTATGGTCTAATGGTAAATGCAGAGCGTGACGTGTGTTAGACGCACGCCACAGGTTCGAATCCTGCTCCAGACAAGCATGGTACCTCTAGAAATCTAGAGGGGTGGGCCCATTCTCCACCGAACTTTGAACTGTCCGCCATTGACCCTCGAGGATTTCTCGGTTACCATAAAAATAAAAAACTAATGAAGGAGCCTGTCTAAAATGCTGTAATTTTGCAGGAGAGCTTAAGAGACAGATATTGAGACATGTTGAGTAAAACAGAGCAACATCGCTGAGTAGCTCGAGAATCCAAGAACTAATATAGCTAGAAACTAAAATAAAAAGTTTAAGGGACAGTATCAAGCCCTGGATTTCCTATTCTATGGCATTATGTAATGGTGGAAAACGATACAATCTATCCAAACATTGTATTCATCGAGACACACAATCCGATATATTATGAATCAATATATAACAACCATCCAAACAAACTGTTATATACCTCTAAAGTGCCATCAGAATTAGATAAAAAAGCAAGATAAAATCCTTAACAGGTCAAAAAATCAGAGGAGAAACTTCAACTCACAAATGACTGGAAATTTACAAGATTCATGATTCAAACAGAGTACTTACAGCTTCAAATACCAGAAATTATATACTCAATTCACACGAAAATAATTAATTTCCAAAAAAACAAAAACAAAGATACACGTACCATAATTTTATTTCCGGCTATCATTATCATAGTCGAGAATTTCATCACGAGTAACAGATCTAGAGTGCTGCACTATAGACCGTCCGATCGAATTGATCCAATACTCCTTCTTCTCCTCAGAATCAGCAATGAAATACATAGTATCAGACCTAGTTGAAAGCTCAAACGCAAATTGTTTATTCAGAACATCTTCAGCTCCTTTCACTGTAAGGCAATTAGCCACCGGAATAACACCACGCGGTTTCGATCCTCTATTGAGATTCGCTTCCTTGAACCAAAACAGTTTCCCCTGTTTCAACACGAACCACCGGCGACGCCAGGTTTTTATGTACTCGCCTTGTTTTGTGAGCCAGCCGGCTCGTTCGGGGTTAACCCAGAATTCTACTCCGTCGTAGTCGTCGGTCGATGGAGTTGTGTTATCGCCCATCACTGCTCGCCATAGACTGGCCATGGGTGATGGGATTGAAGGAGAGAGAGAGAGAGAGAAAAGAGTGGAGAGAAAAATGTGAACACTAGACAGGTATTATTTTCTTTTTCTCTTTTTTCTACTAATTTTATAAGTTCTTTTTTTCCTTTCAAAATGATTTAGAACTTATTAAAAAATCTTAATAGAAATCATATTTTTTTAATACAATTCTATGTGATATGAATTTGAAATAACCTGACTCCAATATAAGAATATTGAGCATCAGGCTAAAAACCATTAAAAAAAAGTATTCCTTCGTTTATCTTGATTTTTGATAATTTTTCCATTTTAATCCAATTACATTTACAACATACTTCATGCCTCAATTTATATCACTAATTCTTTTTCTTAATTATAACCAAAAAAAAAACATATTTCTATACTTCATAACAAATTAACTTTATAATTTTTTTTTTTACGATTAATAAAATAATTTATAACTAGACAAACATACGTTAGTTATTTTAGATGACACTATTTTTTAATTTTTTTTAATTAAACTGTATGTTAAATCAAATTACAACATGGAAAATTTGAACGGAATAAATATTGAATTATTAAATATGGAGTTTCGAACCCATAGAGTGGAAAAATATTTTGATAGTAAATTCAAAAATCTATCTTCAAATATCTACCAAGCCATGAAAATTGGAAGTATTTTCAAAGACTTCCATTCACAAAAATTTCAAATTTTTCGAAGTAAAATGCATGTCCAAATACAACTTCCAACTCAAATTTTCAAATTTAAACTTCAAAATCAATGGTCAAACGAGAGCTTAATAGTCTACAAGTAGGAACTAAAATGAGGCAAATTACTGCTTGTAGCAACTGGGAACTATATACTCACTTCAGAACCAGCATTTCTGTTTGCAAAAAATGGTTCTCAGCACACAACATAACTTATGAGAATAGGCTGGCTTAAAATTTCATAGCTAACTGTGCATCAATCTTTACATAACGTGGGAGACAACATGCATTGGTTTTTCCCAGGAAACAATTATAATTCAAGCACCAAAACTATCATTCTGGCACTGAATCGAAACTATAATTTTATGATCGTGCACCATCGAAGGGCAATCATTACCTTCCATGCATATAGGCAGGAGATCGAGCACCTTTAACACCGCTAATAGCATCATCAACTTCACTCCCATCAAGACACATTGTATTGTTATTCACACTCACTTCAGAACTAGCATTGCTGCCAGTAGCAAGTGGGGAGTCGGATACACTCACTGTCCTGGTTCTGTTAGGTCCTGATCTTACACTGTACATGGAGGATGCTGGAATATTAGTCATCGATGGACGCAGATTTCCGGAGATGCTTTGCCTTATATCCTGTGAGAGAGGAATGTTCTCAATTAAGCAAAACCTTTGAGCAAAAAAAAAAACAAACAAGGATGACAATATGCACAGCTTCATAGAGCTCCAGCAAAACCAAGAAAACATACTTTTATACTTTTAAAAAAGGGGAAAACTAGCCATGGTCACTATACATGTGTTCAAACTACAGAAAATTATCCCAAAAAGGAAGTTGTCATTCTGAAGATCATCATTTGCATTAACACGAGAATGACAATTTCTAGAAATGCTGCATAGAGAATTTTGTGTATTAATCTTTGCCCAAAATAGCAGCATCAAATGAAATATACATACCATATGCCTCATAGCCATGTCCAAGGATTTTTTTGACAATGTCCTTCCAAATCCTGTACTGTCAGGTGATGAAGAGTGCGCATACAAGTTATTACGAGGAGAATGTTTATTATCTTGCTTAGCAGGAGGAGCCAGCTTCCGCATATTTACTACCCTTTCAACCATCTTAGTTCCAATCATACCAGGGCTTACATTATCATTAGCTTTAGCATGTAACCGACTCATAGCTGGAATAGGAACAGAGCTTCCACTGCTACGCACAACACCATTAGGAGGGCGTCCTCTAGCTGGGGAGCAAGATTGTCGTCTAACCCTTCCATTTGTAACTGGCTCAATGGATGAAGATCTAGCACTTGGTGCTCCAGGTCTACCCCTTGTAGCTGAAGTTGGCCTGTCAGATAGCGATGTCCGTAGATTAGGTGGAGCATCATAGGAGAGCCCTGGGATATCTGAAGGCTTCCATGGTCTGGGTTTTACAGCTGGAGAACTAGGACGTGAGGCTACAGGATTTCTTGCCGTAGTAGTTGCTGGTGTAACTGAAGACGGAGATTTAATTGAAGGAGCAGTCGCATTAGCTGTACTGGACACTGAAGTAGGCCGACGAGTTGGAGTTGCTGCCCTTGATGTGGACTTTGATCCAGGAATGGATGCCCTGGTTGTGAGTGTTGAGGAGCTTCTGGTTGGTGTTGAGGACCTTGTACTAGACCTGGCTGTAGGTGTTGAAGATCTTGTAGGAACCGTAGACTTAGCAGAAGGCAAGGTGGAACGAGAAGTTGGTGTTGAAGACCTTGCTGGCCGGGACATGGTTGTGGTCGACGTTGTTTTAGAAGTTGCAGTGGATGTCATTGCTTTGGATGCTGCAGTAGATGTGCGTCTAGTTGCTGATGTCAAGGAGGATGTTGCACTTGATGTGGTTCGTCCAGTTGGAGTTGAAGGTCTTGATCCACCGGATGAAGATGGTCTTCGAAGACCTGAATTTGAAGTATTTAACCCGGTAGCAGAAGCAGGTTGTCTAGATGCTAAACTGCTTCTACCAGAGGGCTCAGGCTGGGGATTTGCCAACTGCATCCAGAATAAGAAGTTGCATAATACAATCAGTCCATTGTTCCCAACAAATTCAAGTTAAGACTGCCTAACTGGAAGCTCCAACATTCCATCTGAAATTCCTAATTTTAACGGCGCAGGTGGTTATGGGTGGACATTAAACCGATAAAAAGGGTCCGAACTGAATTAGGTCAGTTCTTCAGTTTTGGTACTTTGGACTGTTTTCAGCTTTAATTTTTCAAAAGTTCGGTTTTTGGTTCTAAGATATCAGTATTTTAGTTGACCGAAATACCGCCAGTGACAATGAACACTGCAGCTGCCTCTTAGTCGTGTTCAAGAGCAAAACACCGTGGCTGCTGTTCTTTGATAAGGAGATAGATAATCAGGTAAATCATTTATTACCAGCAATAATCCTCCTTGCACAAGAAATTTGTCATTTTAAGAAACTATAGTCTCATTTCTTTCAGTTTCCAGATTATGACAAAAATAGGTTGTCTCTGGATTATGTTGCAAATATATATAACAAAGAACCATGCTAACTGTAGGAATCATTTTCTTATGTTCTCATTTGTCATGCATTTCACTAATAGCCAATATCATCTAACTTTTGAAGCTGAATGATCAAAACTGCGCAATATGATCATCAACGGGTACAACCGAGAATGTGTCAATTCTGCGCAGGGGGTTGGTAGCATACTATGCTTGTAACGAAGAACCAAACTAACAATGGATCAGTATTCGGTATATACTATTGAAGAACTGAAGACCAAAGAGTCACATACCCTACAAGCTACAGGTGGTAGGCAAAATTATGTATCTGTTTACGATTTAGGAGAACGTGTACTTTGTTAAACAAGCCTTACTACCCAACAACAATTGCACTCCTAGAAATTTACATCTACAAAAGGTGGTGAGAACTTTGAAAGATTGAGCAATGGTAATTCTACATGCTCATGAGAAACTTCAAAAAGGAAATGCACATGAGTGTATCATATTATTTGATTTAAGAAATTCATACGATAACTATGATAAACCGACCCCATCATCTCCACCCCGTAGGAACTACGAGATCACCCCAAGGACGCCTTCGGCATCCAGGTGTCACGGACCGACCATAGAACCCTGTTCAATAAGTGGAACGCATTAGCTGTCCGCTCTCAGGTTGGGCAGTCAGGGTCGGAGAAGGGCAATGACTCATTCTTAAAACCAGCGTTCTTAAGACCAAAGAGTCGGGCGGAAGGGGGGAATTCCCACTGCTTAGCTTTCAATTCGCCTCTGACCATCAAATGAAATGTGAATAACCCGTCCTACTCTCTTTGAAAGAAGGGGCGCTTCCGGTTCTGTCGTGTGATATACCAACAAAGATGATTTTGTTGCTAATAGCATTTGCTAAGCAATGGAGCCACCATGTGTGTTTTGAAGTAAAAGACCTGCAAGGTTCTTTCTACCTGATTATAGATTCTTTTTTCTTTTATTATGCTTCTTGCACATCACTAATCCCTTCCACTGGCTGGACGTGTGGCGAAAATAACTTTAACTCATGACGATAACATTTCATGTATCAAGCATATTATCATATATAATACTCAACCTAATTACAGAAAATGCATTATTTCAGCAATCAAGGACGAGCTTTAGAGAATATTCTTACTCTAGATCTCAATGCAGTTGGACGAGCTTTAGCAATTCCCAGCTGACTCGTCATTGATTTTTCTGACTCCATCTCAAGTGAAGGAAAAAGAGGAGTACTGGGAGGTGTTAGAAGCCTGAAATACAAAAATATATCAGACATAAATATACAGATAAAAGACATAAGCAGATACTCTTTTGATATAGAATGTTGAATAAGTGTGGCAAAAGATCATCCAATATCAGAGGTCTCGAGAAGCCTTTTCGCTTCTATTTTTAGCTTCTTTTTTTTTTATTGATTGCATGGGGGGGGGGGGGCTTAGGGCACCCACTGCTTTACTCGTTTGCATCAACATTTTGATATACGAAATTTATTTGTTGAACATCAAAATATACGTAAAATTGAGCTCTATATACTGAACATGTTCTCTTACTATTCATGATGTCTGTATGAACATCAATTATTAAATGCCATTCTGTCCCAAATAGTTTGGCACGATTACCTTTGAAGGAATTCAAGTAGAGGTAATACAAAACTGCAGAGCTGTGACGTAACATGAGGCTACTGCAATGTGGCGCTTAAGATAACAAGTTCGTTTAATTGTCAGTTAGATTGTTAGGTAGGTGTTATTTTGCAGATGTTTCTTGTTAGTACATATGCAGTAAGAATTGTTAATCTGAAGCAGTTATATTTCTCTCCCACTCGCTGGTTTTTCCTTACTCTAGCTTAGCTGCGCTCAATGGACTCTCAGGATTGTCACCAATTTCTGGATTTTTCATTACCATTTTGGGAATCAAACTGCTTTTCCGTTGATTATGATTCGTTAAATAAGTTCTAGTTATTTTAACGGAGAAAAAAGCCAAAGCCCCCTAACCTATATCCGGATTTCCAACAACTTCACTTGAGTATTATCACCCCGTGAACTATTTAAAACTGAAACTCCATCTCCCTGGGGGTGAGAGGATTCAAGTGAAGTTGAAGAGTGTGGTTGAAAATCCGGATATAAGTTAGGGGGCTTTTGGCTATTTTCTCTATTTAAACTACAAACATTTGTGATCTGTAGTACCTTTATGTAGTTTCCAAATATGCAATTTTAATTTCTAAGCAATTAAAATTCAATGTCTGAAGTCCCACAAAAATTAGAAAAGTTGTCTCAATTACTCCGAACCAAACCTTTTTTGGGAGGAAGGAGGGAGTACTTCTTATTGATACCAAATTAGAATGTCTATCACAAAAGTTTATTTATCCTCAACTTCTTACTTTGAATGTTCATCTTAAGTTAACCAGCATATCATGAGTATAGAATTTCCTGGAAGCATGGAGACCAAATTTTACGGATCGTAATCAAGTTTTGAAAGATACATTCTCCAACGAAATTCTATTTCTAATAACTTTTAAATTTGGACTCTCATGTCAAAATATCCTAAAATCAAAGACAAAGAGGAGAAACATTGTATAGGATCTAGAAATTTAACATGGTGCTTTACATTTCTTTGCAACCTACTGTAGTAGTTATTTTTGAATCTGTCACTGTCACATTAAAGAAGCATACTCCAAAGAGTAACTTCTTAATGTTATCTTTCATAAACTCCACCGCTCCCTGAGAGGATACAACAATTTTTCCACCCCCACCCCCCTTCAATCTTCACAATTTTGTGTTTTGTCTGTACTAAACTACTCCTTAGGGTGCGCGATCAATATTGAACATTATGTCCATTTAAAGAATCAGCAAACTTGCCTGCAGAAGATTAGAGCAGACATGTATGATGGTATTCTAAAAGCTATCATTGCTTTACTCAAAAAGAACAATAAAAAGATAAAAATAGAATATGAAAACATAATGTAGGTGACATGACACAGACATTTCACTTGATTGAGGAATTTATGACATTTCAACCTAACCAGCTAAAAAAACATAATAAACGGAAGAAGAAGAGTCACCATCAGTACATGCTCGAGAAGAGGGTAAAGTTAAAGGAGATTACCACTCATAATCATTTTTGTCATTGTCAGCGTTGAGGAAATCATCAGTACCATTCTTCCTCACATTAGTGGTTGATCCAATATTGAATATAGGCGAACTTCCTGCTCTTGATTCTACGAAGGACAAAGAATTTGCAAAAATAACAATAAATGAGCTTAGCTTATGAAGCACAGTTCAATGGAAAACCCAAATTCACCACAAATCAAACATATTGAAGTATTCTTATGCCTCTACAGCTAAGTTGCACAGACTCGTGTCGGATTCCCCAAAAATTTAGAGAATCCAACACACACCTGCTCACAACATTTTCGAAGAGTCGGAGCAACATAGATCTAAATTCATAAATCAACTAATTATATCAAAGGAAACACAAAATCACACCATAATCTCAACCAGAAACTAATAATGAAGACAATAACTGAAACAGTAAAACATCAATTGAAAAGGATTTAGTTTTCTCACCAAGCGGAGCATCAAATTCATCGCCGTTTTGGAAAAGGAGAAGATCATTTCTCTCCTTCTCCCTTCTTCGCATTTCGAGAAACAAACCTAGCTCCTCCTCCTTCTCCTTCATTACCGAATTCCTAAAGCTCCCCATTTGCTGTTGCAGCTCCCTTAACGCCGATTCCTCTGCCCTAAAACTTCTATTCATACTTCAAAAAAACCTAAAACCCCCTAATCCATCAACTCACCAAAAATTCTCCATTTCTTCTGCAAATTTCATCAAACAAAAACAGCATTTCACACTCATCATCTACACATCCTCATGAACTACTTCAACAAGCTCAATAATGCTAAAACCCAGATGTAACAAAAATTACTTGAAAAAAATCACAGAAAATTCTACAAAAAGCTTAACAAAACCGCAATTCGCAGAGACAAAAACACAGTAGGTAAAAAATTAGAGAGAGAAATCAAAAAAGAGATATGATATGAAGATCATCAGAATTCAGAGAGAGAAAATTTGGAAGCTAAAAATGTTACTTATGGGAAGAACGAGGGATGAAAATGAATATAAAAAAAACTTTTGGGACTAAGTTGTTCATTTTTTATTTTTTTTTCAGAATTAGATAATTGATAGGGCAAGTCACGAGAGTGGGGGCAACCAAAAAAAACAAATCGTGGTGTAACGGATAAGGTATCTCCGTCGTTAATTCGAGATCTCGTGTTTAATTTTAAACAATAA
Organism: Solanum chilense; assembly: GCA_032847665.1. Lineage (NCBI taxonomy): Eukaryota > Viridiplantae > Streptophyta > Magnoliopsida > Solanales > Solanaceae > Solanum > Solanum chilense. The sequence continues at coordinate 67,901,070 of CM064967.1, forward strand.
AATTTAATTATAAAAACATCTTTTACATAAACAAATTTAAAAAATGCTAAAAACACTTTTAAATTCATGTAAATTATTTATTATTCATTCACTTGACTAACTAAACTTTAATATACCTCTAAATTTTCTATTTTCAATACTTCTCTCGACTTTTTATTAAGAATTTTATGCTTCTATAAAAAAAAATGAGACCACTTGTTATGTTATATTGCAGATCGAGATATACCTGAATTTAGTTAGTTACGTAAAGAGCATTTTTATGACTTACAATGATTTGGGGACGTGATAAATAATTTAATCAAATTTGAAAATATTTTCTTTGTACTTCTCTCTAATTAAATTTTACGTAATATAAATTTAATTTAATCGAATTTCAATAACGTTAAAAAGAAAGTGATGAGTGTGGGACATGTTTAATGCAACTAACTCAGCTTCTCTTTTGATGTTTTCTTCACTTGAAGGGTACGTTATCAGAATTCCAATGGTTGCTATGTATAATTACAAAAATAGCCCCACTTCATAAAAGAAAATTGATTTTTTAAAAAAAATTATAATTATTTCTGAAATTTCAATTTTGCCTTGTTGTGAGGGAAAAAGAAGTTATAGTGGTTAGTTGTCTTCAAAAAGTTCAAATGAAGATATCATATTATCATTGCATTTTTTTTTGAATTTTCATCGAGTGTTTGATATTTAAAATTAGTTTGAACAGAAATTATTTGGATACAATATTTTTTATTAAAAAAAATCATATTTAAAAGTCGAAATAGAAACCTCTTATTGAGAGAAAAACAACTTCATTCATTGCATCACGTCCTTTAATAATATATTTGGGGGAAAAAGAAGGAAATCTCAATACTATTTATAAGAGTATGATATATAAAATCTTGATTTAAAGCAAATTTCAGTCAATTTTAAGCAAATTCAAAATTAATTTGAATTTGTGTTGAACAGAAATTAATCGGATACAACACTTTTTATTAAGAACTTTTTTCATACTTAAAAGTCAAAACAGAAATTTCTTATCGAGAAAAAAACAGCTTCATTCATTACATCACGTCCTTTAATAATATATTTGGGGGGAAAAGAAGGAAACCTCAATACTACTTATAAAAGTATGATATATAAAATCTTAATTTTAAGCAAATTTTAGTTAATTTTAAGCAAATTCAAAATTAGCTTGAATTTGTGTTGAATAGAAATTACTCGGCTACAACACTTTTCATTAAAACTTTTTTTCATATTTAAAAGTCGAAAAAGAAACCTCTTTTCGAGAGAAAAGCAACTTTATTCATTACATCACGTCCTTTAATAATATATTTGGGGGAAAAAGATGGAAACCTCAATACTATTTATAAGAGTATGATATATAAAATCTTAATTTTAAGTAAATTTTAGTCAATTATATCATTTTTGTCAACCGTAGTATATACCCAAACTTTATTTTATTTTATATAATATTATAATTAAGCTTGATCAAATAGGCTATTAATATATAATAAATCAAATTGGGAATTTCAAGTAAGTATATTGTATGCGTATGACACCTTGTTGAAGTAGTTGGGTAAGGTAAGTAAAACAAAATTCTTTGTATTAAAAAATGATTAATTAAACATTTCTTAACCATTATCCTATTAATGCCTTTATTTGATTTTTTTAAGTGATGTTGTGGAATATAAGTTATAAGTTGGGTAATATTGTTACCTAATCATTTTTATAAACATGAAGAAAAAAAAATAGAACGATTAAAAAATTATATAATCTAAGTATTTGATATCGAGACTTTGTTGTTATTGTTTCTTTTTATCTGACACACGTTGTGTAATGATTTAAACTGATAATTAAATTTTAAGCGACACGATAATGATTTTCAATCTAATTTATCTTGTGATGAATAATTAAATAAGATGAAATTGATCGATCTACTATAAAAATTCTAATAAAAAAAACAAAAACTAATGGCACTCTATCTATATTAGGGCGCCACACTATTATTTATTTCTTTAATTAATTGTATGCAGTAACATGCAAATTCATCATTTAGAGTATAAATTTAGAAGAATAATTGTAGTTACATGTTTAATTACTTTTAAAAATTCTTGTTATTAAATTTGAATTTAAGGATAATGAGTTTGATTGAACTTGCTTTTAATATGTCATTTTGATGAGTTGGGTACTTCAGTTTTGTCATCTTCCCTTATCCCCCTAATCATTGTTTAATGACTATTTTAGATGCTAATTAAATTTTAAATTTAATATTTAAACATATTTTGATTTATAAGGAAAAAATGATTTATTTAACTAAAATTTAATGAATTTGATCAAATTCGTATCCAAATTTCTAACTCCGTTTTTTATCATATTAATACATGTAATTTTCAAAAAATAATTAATTTTTGATTAACAATAGAATTTGTAAGGAGTAACTAAAGACAACTGAATTAAGGATGAATTATATGAATGCAAGACTACACAAAAGAGATAAATAAATAAATAAATAAATATATATATATATATATATATATATATATATATATATATATATATATATATATATATATAAAGTCAAGACTCTCTTTTATAAAAATCCTTAAAAATTAATGAAATTAGATATATTTTCAAAGTGACCTCTGTTTCTTAAAAAGCTCGATCTTTTTATAAGCTAGAAGTCAATCCTACACCTAAGTATGAAATGACAACATACATATTACATACTAGTTTTGAAACATATATTGGTTTAAATATTGGGCTCGAGACTGATTGGAGGGAGGTTGTCATTAGACTAAAAAAAATATCTAGATTTAGATATTGGACTCAAGATGAATTGAAGGATGTCAGCGCTAGACTTGAAGTTGACTATTGATCTAGCCGAGGACCATCATGAGGGTGCTTTAGTTATAAAGTAATATGTTTTCGAAAAGAGATCCTTCAGGTTGTACGTTTGATTATAAAACGACTTTAATTATATTATAAATAATATCAATTTAAGTCATGTTCGAAGGTTTGGTGACCTAGATAGTTAGAGCCTTTTCTTACCTTAGTTGATTCTTATGTGTGCGATCTACGAATCTCCCCAAGCTAACGTAAAATAGATTGATATTTTTGTAATTTCTATCAGTCACATGTCATAATTTTATTCATTCATTCGTGAAGCGCAATTTTCGTTTGTTATGGATATGGTTGAATAGTAAATTTTCGAGATCATAAGAAAATATCTTTGTTTTTTTAATTGTTTATATGGGTCTGTCAGATTATTCCTTGATTTAATGATTTCTTTGTAATTAATTATCCTAATTAAAAAAATAGTACACTGGAGAATGAACAGATGCAGTATGTTTTTTATTTTATTTTACAAAATAAAAAATTAACAAAAAGTTGAGTGTCGACAAGCTTAAGATAATAAAGAACCACATAAAGTATAAGAAAAAGAAAACAAGAAAATGGTATTATTTGTTTGTTAAGAATAAACAAATTTTAGGCCTAATTTAATTCAAAATATAATATTTATATCCTCGTAAAATTATTTGATCGGTCAATAAGTTAACCAAAATTAATAATAATGGAATTATAATATCTAAGACTAATGAAATTTTAGAGTTGTAAATATGAATTTGACTCACTGAATGATTCAATCCAAATATATAATTTTTTTTATAATTGGACTAAAATATTTTGAATTTAAATTTCAAAGATTATGAAAATTATTTAAAGAAAAGTGAATTGGTTCAATCTAACTCACAGCTAGCCCATGTATAATTAGGATGTGCTAATCATAGAAAAATTACTTAACTACACAAACATTTTTGTTCTACTTACTGATTTCCAATAATTTGAAATATTTTCATATTAAATGTCTGATTAACTAATAATTTTATATCATATTTTAAATAAGAAACACATAAATATATAATATTAAAGGGAAAAGGGTCTGATATACCCCTCAACTTTGTCATTTAGAGCTGATATACCCTTGTTATGAAAGTAACTCATACATACCCCTACTTGTAAACAAATGACTCACATATACCCTTTTCCTCTAACGGAAATGAAAAAATAATAATTTTCAATCTAAATTTTTATTATATTTTTTTCTAAGAAATATAATCCATATGAGTAAATTTAATCCTCGTCAAAAATATTTTTTTTGACTTTTTTTTTCAATGACTAATTTATAATTATTATTTTGATAATCAAATTTATTTATGTTTCACTAATATTCTTGTAAAACTTACTGTAGATGACCAAAAAATTTTTCGAATACGAAATTAAATTACAATACACACAAAAAAATAGTTTAATTTTTTTTAAACTAAGGAATAAAAGAAAAAAATAAAATAAGAATAAGAAACTCAAATAATTATAATAAAAGAAGTCAAAAAATAATTTATGTATGAACAAAATTAAAATATACCTTGAACTTTCATAGAAGAATCATATATACCACTAAATAATTTTTTAAAAAAATTATAAGTAATAAATATAAATTTAAAACTAATTATTTAAAATTCTGTTAAATGAAGGGTATATGTGAGCCATTTTGTAACGGCAGGGGTATATGTGAGCCATTTGTATAACGGTAAGGGTATATATGAGTCACTTTTATAACGAGGGGTGTATCAGCTCCAAATGACAAAGTTAAGGGGTATATCAGACCCTTTTCCAATATTAAATTTACTTTGAAATATAATGTAAGAAAAGAGAGGTGAGTGAGATAGGAGAAACGAGAACAAAAGATTCGAACTATTTCAGTATCATGTGAATTACGTTGATACATGAATCAAAGATATCATAAGATACACAGGGAAACAAGCGAGAGAGATACGAGTGTGTAAATCTCATATATTCTAAACTAATGAAATTTATGTTACTTATACAAGTCATATTAAAGTTGTTGAAATAGTGGGCTAGCCCATCCTGGCTCATATTGAAATCTCTAAATAAGGAAAAATTACCTTAGTTGAGTATCTTTTTAATAAATAAACTAAATTTATTGATATCTTTTTATTTGTTATCATATATAACAATATTATGAATTTATGATAAATCTTTTATATATTAAGAATGAATAATACATACAATATAAATGTGTTATAAAGTGTTTTGAAATATATTATAAATTGTTTGATAAAAAGCTGAGATAATGAAGTTTATTAAAATGTTTGATAAATATATTATTCATAAATAAATGTGTATCATATGTATTTTATAAATTGCTTTTGTGTAATATATATCAAAATTATATTATAAATGTATTACAAATATCCAATGATACAAATATTATTACTATAAATGATAAATATTTTCTTAATATATATAATATATTTATGTAAGTTTCTTACTACTTATTCAATATATATTTGTATTAGTATATACTTTTAAAAAAATTAAAAATGGACCATATATAATACAAAATACGTGTCTGATTTAAACTAAGATAAAACAAGGTAAATTTTTAGTTTTAACTTTAGTTATGTTTGTTTAAACGACTTTGTGAAAAAGAGATTTATAGAAAGACAAATGTATCAACTTAATATTTAATACCTTGATTATAATTAGAGATTATTACACCATATGATTTTCGAAAAATACAAAACTCAGATGTGAAATCAATATCTTCAATTTAATTTCAAATTTCCAATTGAGTTTATTTTCTTATTTAAAAAATCAAACGATCATCGAGTTAATCAATAATACTAACAAACCATAAATTTTAAATAAAATATTTTCTTCTCTCATTTGTATAAGATAAGAAATATGATGTCCCATTTATAATTTCAACTTTTATAAAATTTTAATTAGAATATTTTTTTAAAAATATTTTATGATTAAATAATTTAAAAATATATTTGATGTAGTTGGTGGTTGGTTTGGGGTGAGGGGTGGGGGTGGGGGTAGGGTGGGGTTTTTAAAAGTTAATTTTATCAATTTTGGAGTTATTGAATTAATACTAGATCCTTTTTGTCTCATCATCCATCAACTTTTCAATCTATTTGTTTTTTCCCATAATTAACAAAAATCAATTTGTTCCTAATAGGCTAATATGATATATAAACTAGCTACCTACGACTAGGCCACAAGTGATTTATTTTGGATTTATTAGTCGTGATTAGACAAGACATAATTCGATTTAATTACGTAATTTTAATTTCTTTTACATTTTTTTTTGTTTTTTGTTTTAAGAAATGCTAAATGGCCAGAAAATTTGGCCTACAAGTAAAAAAAAACTATAATATTTTTTCTGTTTCAAAACAAACTAGTCTTATTTTTATTTTTTAGTTAATAAGTATTAAAATTAAAAGGGTAAAAGTATTTAAAAAATCAAAATAACATAAATAAAATTATCATTCTGACCAAATTTTTTTGCCAAAAAATATTTTTTTCCTTTCTTTTTTGAATGTTGCTCTAAAAGTATACTCGAGTTGATGTATTTATTATTAATTATTTTTCGTTTTAATGACTCATATTGATATGTGATTTACGTTGAAAACATCATCAAGTAAACGAAGAATGTATTTGTATTAATAACTTAAAATTTTTAACTAAGATGATCATGTACGTTATTAATTATGGGTTAAATAAGAAGCTTGGATTCAAATTTCATTATTATGTTTTAATAGTATTATTAAAATAAAACATGTATTTAACTCATAAAAAATATAAAGTTGTATGCAAGAAACATTATGAAAATACAATTAATTAAATAAAAAATATGCTTTCAAAAAATTAAGTTTTTAATTGAAATGGTCATACATAATCACACACTTCGTTGGTGTAATATAAAATTAAACAAATAAACTAATTAGAAACTACACACAATTTTCATGGTATAATCTATGAATTACACCAAAGATTACATTACTCAAAATCATGATACTAGAAAAACATCATATTTTATTTTATTAAAATGGGAATAAACTACAAGATTGAAAAATCAAACCCTCACTGATAAAATAAATATTTACATAATCAACCAACTGAGTTACGCACTAAAATACTATAACATAATTAAATCTTGATCATCAAGATCTAATCAAAGAGAACACCTTTTCAAGATGTTTAGCCTTGAGACTAAGATACTCCTTCACTTTCACCTTTCTATATTTTGGTACAACAACACCAACATTTTTATCAAAAGAAACTAATGGAACAATTGTAGAATCAACTTGAGGTCCAAAAAAATAAGCCAAAGAAACCCTATGCTTAGTTTGATCCACAAGAACTCGATGATAAACCGATGGAAATTCACCATTAGAGAGTATATGAAGAAGATCACCCACGTTAACGATGAGGGCATCGTTGGAAATCGGAGTACTTGAAGTCCATTCTTGGTCTTTTTTCAAGATTTGAAGACCCTTTGTGTTATTTGTTTGATGAAGTATTGTTAGGAATAATGAATCTGTATGAGGAGCTAACCCTAGTGCATGGTTAGGGTTCGGGCAACATGGATATGAATTCAATTGTAAAGCTTGTGTAAATTCAAATGAATTAATCAAATGTTCTTGAGATGGTTGCAAGTAATTGAGGATGAACAACCAAAGTTGAAAGGATAGAGCTTTCATCTTCTTTTGATAATTTTCCATCACATCACTACAAGATTAACCAAAACAATTAATCAAAACAAGGAACCGTAATAGCATTTCTCGTGTCTGAAATTATCTATCGTGATTTCTAAGAGTAATTGTCTCTTGAGAGAAATGTAATTGTTGTGTAGAATTATCTACTAAATAACTTGATTATATTAATAAATGTTTTTTTTGTATCGTTAATGTATATAACTTCAACTCGTTTTTATATGCTTTTACATAAAATCAATCCATGCACTTACCAAAATTCTTGATAGTCATGTGGCCAAAGTTTCTTAGCATGATCAAGTGGTGAATCCATAATGGTGAACCCTTCATGCCACATGAACTTAGAAAAAAAGGGTGTTATTTGAGCTGTGCCATAGCCGGTGGCACCACTAGTCGATCTCATGACCTTCACCTTCTCTTCTACAGGCAAGGCGAAAAGTCGCCTTGCCTGTGATTCAACTTCATCAAAAAAATCTAAAGAAATTCCATGATTAATAACTTGAAATATTCCGCATGTTTTGCATGCATGACCTATAAGTTCCACAACATTAGGAGCTAAAAGATCAATTATTGGGACATTAGGGTTTTTTTCATCATGATTAATTGGAAAATTATTGATATTAGGCCATAAATGAGAGTTTGGAACTTCTTGGATTAAGTGAAAATCTATAGGAAGGATGTGTTGAGGGCTTTGAGGGTTTTCTTTGAAAGATTCTTCAAGAGTAGAAGTAGACATTATTTTGGAATTTGGAGAATAATCAAATATTGTAATGAGAAGTATATAGTTTTTTCTTGGAATTTATATAGGGTAGGGATAATATCTTTTTTTACACATTTATTGATTGGTCTTTTGGAATATGTGTGGTGTATAAGTAGGTTTCTAATTTTGGCTGACTAAGCTATCATTTAATCATAAATTTTGAATCAGATATTTAACTTTTTTTCTTTAAATATCTATTTGACGTAAATTTTGAATTGGACATTTATAATTTTTCTTTAAATATATGTTTGTTCAAATTTTGAATTGACTATTTAATTATTTTCTTTAAATACTTATTTGACTTGGATTTTGAATTACTCATAAATATTATTCCTCAAATGTATCTAATCAGGCAATGCAATTTGATCTTTATATTATTTTCAAAGTCCCTCCAAAAAGTAAGTGTTTGAGATTTTCATTCACAAATGTTAATTATCTTTTTTTCCAAATATAATATATGTCTAAATACAACTTCTCAAAAATCACCTCAAAATTTAGATTCTCAAGTTTCAAATACCAACTACAACATTTATGTTCAAACTAGGGCAAAAAATAGAGTCTAAGGGCGTAGTCTGGGTGTCAAACTATACTATATAAATAAAATGAAAATTATTTATATATATATATATAGTAAATGTATAATTTTCTTTGCATGTTTATTTAAATATTTAATAAAAATTCTTACTCCGCTATTATATGGGATAGCCTTAAACTTTCACTTTTGGAAAAATAAAAAATAATTATTCATCGAGCTTTTAATGATTTAAGTTTGAAATATAAAATGTAAACTGTAACGACCTGTTTAGTCGTTTTGAGCAGTAGAGTTTATTTCTGGTAATGACAGACTGGATCGACGGATCCCACGATGGACCGTCATGGGCACGACGGACCGTCGAGGGGGTCTCGTTACAAAACACTTAGATTCTGAAAATCTGGGTGTTGAGAATCAACTCTCTGAACTTCGTGACGAAAGCGCAGGATGGACCGTCGTAGGCACGACGGACCGTCACAGACCTCTTTGCTGAAATTACTCTCTGAACTCTGTGACGGACCTGCAGGACGGACCGTCACAGGCTCCATAAGTCCACTCGGGTCGGATTTCTGCTTTTGTTTTAAAAGGGGTGTTTTGGACTATTCATGATTATAATTATAAAATTAGTGGGTTAATGTTAATAACCTATTTATTTGGGGGTTAAAGAAGACGACTTAAACCTAATTAATGGGGTATTTTCATCATAATGAATTATATGGTAATTAGGGTAAAACAAAGGGAAAGAATTTGGAGAGGAAAAATAAAGAGAAAAAGAAGAGAGACGAGCGAGAGAAAGAGACGAACAAAGAGAGGAACGCAGCTTTGGGGGATAGATTGCTTGATCACGAATCTTCGGTGGAGGTAGGTTATGGTTTATGCTATTTCATAGTAAACTCTTAATAGCGAATGATATGTATTGGGTGGTATTGTAAAGTCTTCTATATGCTTAATTGTGTGCTTGCATGATGTGATTATGTAATTGTAATGGATTGGAAAGATAAGACTGTGAATCTTAAACCTTAAATCCACTTTGTTAATGATAATGCCTTGGTATAAAAGAAGGCTTGATGAACTAAAAGAATGAGATTAGAGGATCGGAGTGTCACGTTCCGACACCAGGATAGATGAGGATCGGAGTGTCACATTCCGACACCAGGATAGATGAGGATCAGAGTGTCACGTTCCGACACTAGGATAGATGAGGATCGGAGTGTCACGTTCCGACACCAGGATAGTAGAGGATCAGAGTGTCACGTTCTGACACCAGGATAGTAGAGGATCGGAGTGTCACGTTCCGACACCAGGATAGTAGAGGATCGGAGTGTCACGTTCCGACACCAGGATAATAAAGAGAATGAATATTGAATTATGTTATTATATTCAGATTTAAAGAACATTTCCCAATGAGTATGGTGGGGAGGCTTGAGTCCTCATAAACGTGCTGGGTGTTGTGGCCAGTGGTTATGGTACTTGTTGTTGTCACTTGTTGAGTATTTAGTCGATTTTATGTTATTATCTGATATATATTGCTTTCTATTTTGAGTTGGCCGATGATACCTACTCAGTACTTGTTCCCTGTACTGACCCCTACTTGTAAATTGTTTTCTTGTTATTGTGGAGTGCAGCAAACGTACCATCGACTTCGACTCGTCCGCAACTCTAGCCAATCTTCGTCACACCAGATTTCAGGGTGAGCTATTGCTTCTAGCTTGGACTGGATCTTCTTCTTCATGTCTTGATGCCTTGAAGTTCTGGCATGGACTAGCTGTTTACTTATTTTAGCTTCTTAGATACTCTTAGATTTAGTAATTTGAGGATAGATGTTCTTGTGGTGATGACTTCCAGTTTTTGGGACTAATAATAAGATTGAATTTTAGAAGTTATTTATTGGTTATGTTAATGAGTTTAAGTCTTCCGCATTATATTTCGTTCATTATGGTTGAAATATTGGTAAATGTTGGGTTTTAGAATTGTTGGTTCGCTCACATAGTAGGATAAATGTGGGTGCCACTCGCAATCCGTTTTGGGTCGTGACATAAACATAACTGCTTCGGAGTCGAAAGGATTCTTCTCAATTTTCTGCCATAATAATTACATATAAATTTTCTTCGATTGTATATATATATGATGAATATTTTAATTTAAATTGTGTAAGTTTATTTATATCATCAATTACAAATTCAAAAGAAAAGGAGGATAATCAAGGATCAATAAAATATAAACGTTTTCACCTTATAAAAATAAAAGTAAAATTACTTTCATTTTACCCTCCCTAAGTCTTACTTATGAATTGTGAACTATTTTTTTTTTTTATTATTATTATTATTATTATTGAGCCAATTATTTTAACTCGATAACTAATATTGAAATTAATAATTCTACTAAATAAGTGTAATGATAATGGAGTTGATGGCGTATGGCCTAACTTAATTAGTGTGTGCCTGAATTTGTGTTCATTACGGACGGAGTTAGGCGGGGGTTCGTCAGTTCAGATAAATTTTATAATTTTTTTTAGATTTATATTTGCGCTAAAAAATTACACACACACACACACTATATATATATATATATATATATATATATATATATATATATATATATATATATATATATATATATATATATATATATAACGTGTGAATCTCATTAAGATTTAATTGTAAAAAGGTAATCCGTAAAAATATATTTCACGCTAGAGTTATCGATTTGAGATCCCTCCTCCGGACTCGAAAATTTAAAACTCTCCAATATTTAATCTCTTTGCACTTATTCCTATATTTCCTTTTTTTTTAAATAAAAAAATTAATTTCACCATTCAATTTTATTTACTGATGTGGCCATGTGGTAGGATTTTTGTTTGGTCATGTACAAATTAAATCGATCAAAACTCATATTTTAAATGTTTTGATCTTTATTATTATATCAATTTTGTTTGCTAGTGAATATTATTCAACAATTTTAATGTTCACCAAATGGGTTGTTTGTTTTATTTGACTTATTTATTATTAAACGATAAATTAAGCAGAAAAGAAAAACAAATTGTATCTATAGGACATAAGGAGTTGTCCTAGTCTCTCTTATCACTTATGTTTAGGTTATTTTTTGGATTTAAAGTAAAAGTTAAAAAAAGGAAAAATTATACGACGTGATAAAATTATACGATGTAATCTAAATATTTATCATGTCGTGTAATTTTTCCTTTTTAACTTTTACTTTAAATCCAAAAAATAACCTAAACATAAGTGATAAGATATATATATATATATATATATATATATTATAATTATTTTTATTGTACTTTGAAATTCCTCTTATTTTTTAATGTTGAGCTTGAATTTAACCGATCGTGTATACTTGACTATTTTTCTTGTTATCAATGTGGTAAATAGTAATGTTCGTTTTTTAATAATAGAGAATTTCATTTTATTATTGGATATGTGTTATTTTATTCAATTTTGCTTTCATCTTTTTGTTTTGTTATTTAAAATTTGAAATTTATCAATTTAATTAATTAAAATTCACATCAGATGAGTTGAAGGAACTTGGATCGCATTGAACACATTTAATTTGATGGTCCATATTTGACTAATACAAAAATATTCAATCTTTTTGACCCAAAAATAGAAATAATTGAATCGACTAATGAATAATTGTGATTGAAAGGTGACCTCATAAGTCGCCACATTACCGAGTAAAGTAATGGTTGTATATCAATGTTGTCATGTAAAATGTTGAAATTAAATATTTAGTATATTCGATCGTCAATTTTTGTTTATCGAAAGGCTCCCAAGCTTTCCGTTTTGGATCAATAATTTTTTTTTTTAAATCTTTACATAAGTTTATTTTTAGTTTTATATCTTTTATGAAACTTAAAATAGAAGAGATTTTTATAAGATTATTGTTTATTTGAATATTGTTTATTATTCAAATAGTAAAGGATTCAGAATTTAAAGTTTAACCGAATTTTCGAACTCTAGGGCGAAACTTTGAGATTGTTGGGCCAGGCCCAACTTGAGACAATCTAGTCCAACTTTCCTTTCCTTTTGGACATGTTCCATTTTTTGTCTACATTTAAGTTTGGGAAAACTACTTTTTAGATTGAGGAACTTTCACATATAGCCACGTAAAAATAGTCTAATCATTCTCTATAACTATAGTTTGATAATTACAATTTGTACCTGCATGTTATAAAAAGGAGAGAGGCGAGTAAGAGAGGGCAAAGAGTGGGAGAGAGGTGAATTGTATATGTATATCAGTTAGTTGATTGTATATTATACATATATATATATATTTGTATATATGCCCAGCGAGATTGGGAGAGGGAGGAGAGAGGAGAGAGAACGAGAGAGGGAGGAGAGACGTGAGCAAGAGAACATAGAGAGCGGGAGAGAGGTGAATTGTATATGTATATTGGTAAAATAATTGCATATTATACATATATATTTGTATATTATGGATAATTATACATCTACGAATGTGGCTAATTATACATCACATTATATACATGCTAGTACATGTATGTGGTGTGATTCATAATATTACAAACTATAGTATATCCACGTAATTACTTTTTAAACTAATAGATTTATGTAAGTTCCGTTAAGTTTTTGCATGGATTGGCCTAATTTTGTGAAGTCATTAGGCTTTTGCTTTTCAAATTAGTGATCTTTAATTTTTTATTTCTACTTCTCATTTTATGAAATATTGTGAGTTAAAAGCATTTTTAATTATGATCTAATCTAGCAAAAATTTCTATAAGAATAAATTATACTCCTTCATGGATTACTTCGTAAATTTTATCGATATTAGTTTTGTATGAATTAAATTATAACGATGAAGGACACTTTTGTAAAGTTTGAGAAAAAACTATAAAGGAAAGGGTCGACCAAAAAAATGTGCCAAAAAGGAAAGACCACCAATTTGAAGAGCAAAAAATAAAAATAATTCTCCTATGTGTGCTAAATATTTATCTATTTTTTTTCTTGTTCCTTTTCACTTGTTCATTTTGATAAATAAATAAAATATTTTTTTATCCATTATACCATCATTTAGTTCAAATATTAAATTTTAATTCATTTACTTTATAATTAAAGGAGTAAAAATCTTAATAAATATGTCAACTTAAAAATGAACAAATAACTAAAATCAGAAGAAACAGGTTAAACGTTACTTATAAAACTGTTTATATTTTTATCTGACATAAATATTTCTAAAGAAAATAACAAATTTAAGGAAAATATCAAATTATTCAGATTTAACGTAATATTATCAACAAGGCAAAGCTATAATCTCAAATTAGTTGATGTAGCATATTTGATTTCCTATCTGATGTATGGTCCATACATTGGAAATCGACTATTTTGAATTCGCGCTGCTAAATTTGTACTCAAGAGAAAGTAAAAAAAAAAAACCATACTCAATACTCAAACTTGAAATCTATAATGAATCTGTTATTATTTAATTTATAACTCGATATTCTCTCTTAAATTCTTTCATTTATCTTAAAATCTTTAGTTTTGATTTTAATTAGTCAATTAACACAATATATTGGATGTTGCTTCATATATTGGATGTAAGTTGTAACATCTTTTTTCAAATAGACATGAGTTTCACTTTTTTTAGAGTTCTTTTATATCCCTTCGTCCCTAATCACTTATTCATTTTTTCTTTTATAGTTGTCCCTAATTACTTATCCATTTTAACAAATCAAGAAAATATAATTTTTTACCTATTATATCCTCAATTAAATGACTAATTACTTTGAAAAATGTAGAATTTTTCATCCACTTTATAACTAATAGGGGTAAAATTGTAAACTCATTATGCTGTTAATTATTTTTTTGATAGATGTGTCAATTTAAAAGTGGACAAGTAAAAAAGAAACGGAGAGAATATATTTAAAAGATGTTCCTTTGGTATGATATAGTATTGATAATTATGATTTTTAAAAAATAGTTTATTGCCATTATCATATTAAATTAATTTGGTATAGTTAGTTATTTTACAATATGGTATATTAATAACTATAGTTATTTGATTTTGACTTACATTTACTCTTACTAATAAAATTTATGACTTTGACTTTTCAAAAAACGTGTCAATTATATCATAATAACATCTTAAACATGAAGAAATATTCAAGAAAAAGTACAGGCAATATTTTCCCTTAATTACTTAATCGTTTACTTAAAAAGACATTTTACTCAAAGTATAGTAATCAACATTCCAACATCCGGATAATTAATTTTGTACTAATATTGTTTTATATATTTATTAGTATTATAATAATATATGTGAATTGTATACTATATATTTTGATATGGTAACCGATATTTCAATATTTTTTTTTTGTAAATACCAAATATCATACCTCATACCAAATATCATATCTTTTTAAAAATGAATACCAAATACCATAATATTGAAACCACGGTATCAAAGAAATTTAACTTCAATATAGTATTAGTATCTACTACACCATGTCCAACCCTAAAGCACATTCATGTTTCTCTATAACAATTATACTATAATAATCAAATTATATTCGAAATCGATCCTTTTTATATTATGTTATTTCATATATTCATTATAAAATAATGTTTTTATATATATCTAGATAAACGATGCCATTAAAAAAAATTGTTTTTAATAGTAAAATGGGGTGATAGGTTTTGTCAATAAGGTAACTAAAAAGGAAGCATTATATATATATATATATATATATATATATATATATATATATATATATATATATATATATATATATATATATATATATATATATATATTGGTTTCCCATTTGGCGTCTCGAGCCTATTTTGGGGTTATAACTAAATTCGAATCGCGCTCTGCAGGGCCTATTTAGGGTTACGCTCCCAACAGAATTTTCTTCATACCAAGGCTCGAACCCGACCTCTAATTAAGAATGAACATTTGTTATAGGAATATGTAGCCATTTGT
>CM064967.1:67916989-67997266 GCA_032847665.1 Solanum chilense
TATTCAGTATTTCAACGTGTTTTTGGCTTATATTTTCATGGATGTTCGTTAAGACCATAGTAATAGAGACCCTTGGTCCCGACGGGCAAACAGACCCACTTTGAAGTCTAAACGAGTCCCAAAGTAGGTAAACCCTCATTTTGTGATTTTTATTTGTTATATTCCATGGATATTTGGTGATCCAGAATTTTAGATTTTTCTTGGCCAAAATTTTTCATGGACGTCCGTTAAGACCTTAGATATGGAGATACTTGGTCTAAATTTTAAATGGACGTCTGTTAAGACCTTAGTTATCGAGCTATTTGGTCCACACGATCAAACGGGCCCATTTTCAATTTCAAATGAGACATAAAATAGGTAAACCTCATTTTGCCGATTTTCATGTGCTATAGTCCATGGATTTTTAGTAATCTGAAATTTCAGATTTTTTGGGCAAATTTTTTAATGGACGTCTGTTATGACCTGTGCTATGGAGACAGTTGGTCCTGACAGGCAAACATGCATTTTTTTCAAGTTCAGACGAGCCCTAAAGTAAGTAAAACCCTATTTGTCGATTTTCATGTGTTATATAGTACATGGAGCTTCGGTGATCCCATATTCTGGAATTTTTTGTCTAAACTTTTCATGGACGTTGTTTAAGACATTAGTAATGAAGTTGGTTGGTTCGGACGGGCAAATATGCTCATTTTCAAGTTCAAACAAACCCCAAAGCAGGTAAACATCCATTTTGCCAATTTTCGTGTGTTATAGTCCAAAAAAATTTATTGTTCGGAATTTCAGAGTTTTTTTTACCAAAACTTTTCATTGACGTCTTTTAATACCTTAGCAATAGAGCCAGTTGGTCCCGACGAGAAAATGATCTCATTTTCAAGTTCAAACGAGCCCTGAAGCAGGTAAACCCCCATTTTGCCGATTTTCCTATGCTTCCATGAATTTTCGGTGATCTGAAGTTCTGGCATTTTTACATCAAAAATTTTCACAGACGTTCATAAAGAACTTAGGAATTGAACCAGTTGGTCCCGACGGGCAAACGGGCCTATTTTTCAAGTTCAAACAAGCTTAGAGCAAGTAAACCCCCAGTTTCTTAATTTCGTGTACTATAGTTCATGAATTTTTGGTGACCCAAAATTTCATATTTTTTTGCCGAAATTTTTTTATGGACGTCCGTTAAGACTTAAGAAATGGAGTGAATTGGTCTCCACAGGAAATCGGGTCCATTTCCAAATTCAAACAATCCCAAACTAAGGTAAAACTCCATTTTGTCAATTTTCATGTACTATAGTCCATGGATTTTTGGTGATCCGAATTTTCAAAGTTTTTTATCAAAATTTTTCATGGACGTCCGTTAATACCTTAAAAATGGAGTCAGTTGGTCTTGATGGACAAAGGGCCCATTTTCAAGTTCAAACGAGCACAAGGTAGGTAAGCCTCTTTTTTTATCGATTTTCGTGTGCTATAGTTCATGAATTTTTTGTGATCCAGAATTTTGATATTTTTTTACCAAAATTTTTCATGGACGTCTGTTAAGATCTTAGTAATTGAGCCGATTTTTTCCGTCAAAAAAATGGTTTCATTTTAAAGTTCAAACGAGCCCCAAAGCAGATAAATCCCTGTTTTGTCATTTTCATGAGCTATAACTCATGCATTTGGATCCTTGGGGAACCCCAGATTTTTTTATGAATTTTTTTATGATGAATTACCTAATGAGTTTTGGGGAGCTTACGTATAGTTCCACCATTTTAAGGCACATTTTTGCATTTACAAGCTAATTTTTAGGAATTACAGTTGCTTCTTGATTTTTGTGTGTATTAACCCATGAATTTAGTGTCTTGGGTACCCCATATTTTTTTTCTGAAAACACTTTATGAGGATCTACATAATGAGTTGGAAGAGCATTACGTATACTCCTACTAGTTTTTAGGACATATTTTTCATTCACGGGCGAAGGTTTAGGAATTACGTGACTTTCTTTTTTGTGTGTGTGTATTAGCCCATGAATATGGCGTCCTGGGGCACCCTGAAAGTTTTTCTGAAAAATATTTATTAGGACCTCCATAGTGCATTGGGGAGCATTATGTGTAGACCTGTCAATCTTAAGACATATTTTCGCATTTACGAGCCAAATTTAGGAATTACGTTAGTTTCTTAAAAGAATTTTGTGTGTATTAGTCTATGGATTTTGCTCCTTTGGGCACCCGAATTTTTTTTCTCAATAAACTTTATGAGGACCTTTGTAATGAGTTGGGGGAGCATTACATACAGCCCTACCACTTTTAAGGCATATTTTCACATTTACAAGTCAATTTTTTAAAATTACGTCTTTCTTGGTTTTTCGTACGTATTTGCTCATGATTTGGTGCATTGAGGCCGTTCGAATTTTTTTCTAAAAAAACTTTATGAGGACTTCTCTAATGAGTTGGAGGAGTATTACGTATAATCTCACCATTTTTAGGTATATTATTGCATTTACGATTCGACTTTTATGAATTACGCGACTTTTTTTATTTTTGTGTATATTATAACCCAAGGATTTGGCACCTTAGGGCACCTTGAAATTTTTTCTGAAAGTTCTTTATGTGGGCATGTGTAACAAGTTGAAGAGCATTACGTATAGTTCAACCTTTTTAAGGCATATTTTTGTATTTCCGACCAGCTTTTAGAATTAAGTGATTTTCTTGGTTTTCATGTGTCTTAGCCCATGAATTTGGTGCTTCTGGGCATTCTGACATTTTTTCAGAATTTTCTTAATGAGAACCTCCGTAATGAGTTGGGGAGCATTATGTATAATTCCACATTTTAATGCATATTTTTTCATTTACGAGTCAAACTTTAAGAACTACGTTGCTTTCTTGATTTTCTGTGTATATTAGCCCACGGATTTGGCGCCTTGGGACGCCCTTTTTCTGAAAAAACTTTATGTGGACCTCCGTAATGAGTTGGGGGGAGCCGCACATCCCGTTCCACCATTTTTTTTCGCATTTACAAGCCAACTTTTTAAGATGACGCAATTTTTTTTATTTTTCATGTGTATTGGCCCATGAATTTTTCGGGCACCTTGAAATTTTTTAACTGAAAAAAACCTTTATAAGGAATCCGTAATGAGTGTGGAGCATTACATCTAGTCCCATCATTTTTAAGGCATATTTTCGCATTTATGAGTCAACTTTTAGAAATTACGCGACTTTCTTGATTTTTCATGTGTAATCCATGGATTTGGCGCCTTGGGCAGCCAAAATTGTTTCTCAAAAAAACTTTAGGAGGACTTTCGTAATGAGTTAGGAGAGCATTACACATAGTCCAATTATTTTTAAGACATTTTTTCGTATTTATGAGAGAACTTTATGTGGTATGATTCCTTCAGACACTATCATTACCATTTACTAAGTTATTACGGATGATCCTACCAAAATTTGCGATCGAAAAGTTTCGATTTGTCATATTCTCAAAAATTCAAGAACTAATAATATACAATAAACTAAGGAAAATCTAAAGTTCCTATTCTCTGACCCCCTGGACGCTAAAATAAGTGTGTTGATTCTATAGAAGCTATGACTATCATTCACCAAGTCAATACAAATGTTCCTACAAAATTTTGAGTCAAAAAGTTTAACAGGTCATAATTAAAAAATATTCATAGGCTAAATATACGCAATAAATTGAAAACAACCCTGAACTTAATTTTTGTGCTATTTAATTATAATGCACTGGAAGGAGCAAGTAATAACCAAAATAAAAAATCATTTCACAACTTGGCTTCATGTCTAGCACTGGGTGTCATCAGTCTGAACTGTGAAATCTGAATAAGAAGTTATCAAATACAAGAAACAAGAAACTATCTGGAAGAAAAAAAAACAAATGAGATCAATAATTTCGCAACATAAATTGGGACATACAAACAAAGGCCTATGAAAACTAGACCACAAGTCCCTAGCTTCTCAGCTCTCTGCAACAAGTAAATTTTAGACGAGAGGTGGCTATTACGGATAAAGGACACTAGAAAAAAAGTAAAAGATTATGCTGCAACTAGATCAGGAGTTTCAGCCTCCACGGATAACAAAGCAGTGTGTACTTTGTCAACCCAATTGTCTAGCCGATCCCTCAGTGACTTGATTTGAGGAATTCCCAGGACTCTTGGTTGCACCCAGGACACATGTACTGTCCCTTCGACTTGGTCAATTATTCCCTCAATCAGATGCACCTACAGGAGGACAGCATCAAACCAACCGTGAGAAAGACGTGAACCAAGTAGAAAATTCAGGGGACGCAGGAAAAGTATAAGCAGTCTATAAATAAGTCTTTACATTTATTGATTATTCACATGTATATTGTTCGTATTAGGATCTGCATTACCCAGGCAAAGAAAAGTAGAGTTACCTAACGAAGAAAGATGAAGATTCTAGGTAACTATTCTCGTAAAAGGAAGTATTATAACAAAGATATAATATACAATCTCACATTCATTCACAAATTCAGAAGGATCAAGCATTTTTTTCTCATCATATAAGAATGCATTATACAAGGTATTACTAGTAGTGAACTGCCAATCTAGAGGTACTTGCACTCGCTGCATAAAGCAATAAATGAGATTGCAGACCAGGTGACCATTTGGATTTATATTATAAAAATTGAAGATCCGACTGTTTTGGCAAAACCCTTTGCGTAATGCATATAACAAAACACAAGGGTAAAAGCGTAGTTTATCAAGTCTCAACCCATAGAAAGATGCTGAAATCGCCTATAATACAATAAAGATGAACATTTATTATGTCTGCCATGATTGAAGGAAGCATGTGAGAGTAACAGAAGTTCAATTCTAATTTAACTAATGAGAACTTACAGAAAGGCTCTTCATGAGTAGATATTCGACATCCTCCACACTTAACTTTGTGCGCTCTGCAATCACACTCAGTGGGATAGTTCTATCATATGCTGGGCGACTGCATGCAAATGAATTGTCCAAAGCTTGAGTAACAACCCTAACAACATAAGTAATGAGAACTTCTGTTATCTGCAAACTGCTACTGTACCTGAAGATAATTTCCATCAAGCAGAGAATGTTGATCTTCTCGAGAAGTTTTTTCTCATTCTGCACCAATGCTGGTTGAGCAGTTAAAGCAGCTTGATGGACATGGCACAATTTTTGATAGTGAACCAAATCACCGGTGTTAAATGCTTCAAGAATATAATAGAGCCACTCAACCTTAGTCCCTATCAAACTCTTTATCTGTAAACAAATTAGGACGAGTCAAAAAGATTGAACCAAAATGATCTTGTCAGCACAAATGATACAAGAAGAAACAATTATATAGTTATTGTTATACATAATTCTAGTCCATCCCACACAACTGAAGCCAAAAAACATGGAGGAAAAGGAATTTATTGGGATTTCAGTGATTTCTCATACAGTGACTTAGTAGAATATGAATCCTCAGTTTCTATTTGATATCTCTTGGTCCTTGTATACATCCTATACTATATTAATCACATATTTCTGCGGAAGGGAATTTCAATTCCATCCTTTCATGTAAATCTATGTACTGAAACACAGGAACTCAAAGTAGGATAGATGGCTCTTTGGGACCATTAACAAAATTTGATGGTCCAATGAGAAGAACTTTGTTTCTACAAAAAAGAGAAGCAACTACAGGAATAGCCAGGATGACTAAGGCAAAATTGGACATCCCATCAATCATGGATCAAAATTATACATGTCCCAGAACCAAAATTGTCCCAAATAGAGCCAACTCTTACTTCTTGCTTTTGCCCCACAAGGTTTGTGGGTGTATGTGGAGAAGATTTGCAGAATCTTGGAGGTCCAACCATCTAGCTTAGTTCTCAACAGTGAGTTGAAATAAAAAAATAGAAGTAGAGTCATAGTGAAGATCCAACAATATAGTTGAAACCTTTAAGAGCAAGAGACCCAAAAAGTAGAATCAGAGAAAAATAGAACAGCCTACCCTGAATACCGTGGGTTCCCTATTTCTACACAGTTTAACTTGATACTTGACCACACTACACACAACATCAATTCCTGCCATAGCTAGTTCAACCATCTGGCCAACACACTATCATTTTTAAATAACAAAATAACAAAATCAGGAGTCATTTCTTCTTTTATGTCTGGCCAACACACCATCATTGGCATTAGTTCCTTGGTAAACTTGAGAATAAAAATCGGATGAACTATTAAAAAGCTCTCACTCTATCAGAGATGACAACACAATAAGACCTCAACACACAGACCACAGTCTAACATCTCCTGGAAAGGACACCAGCAGTATATTCCATGAATGAGCACTCCACACAGTGATTTCCACAAAAAAGAAGATTAATGCATGGACTAAAAAACAAACAAAAAGTTTGTACAAAAACTTACAATCGGATGAGCTAGCAGTTCTCCGAAGTTGTATATGTTGTCTCCCAGCAATGCTGACAGGGACAAATCAAAAGCCAAATCCTAACAAGATAGAAGGAACAATAAGGTTGAAACCAAGTGCAAAAACGTATGACCACTCAACCATTTTCAGATACACAATAATTAAAAGATTATAATTGCAGAAATTATTGCAACAAACATATACGAATGCGTACGTCTACACAAATTAAAGTAGCTGTTAGAAAAGATCACTCAAATAATAATCCAATAAACAATTGACCAATAACACTTCTCCTTTCAAGAGTTATATTGCTTAGCAGTTGCCAAAGAACTAACTTGTCTTCATAGCACTGGTGACATCTCCGACACGAGGATTATTGCTATTCATGAATTTGTGGAATAAGATTTAACTCTAGCATTTTGATTCAGGCCAGAAGGGCAGTACAAAAAGATATTTTGAACAAAAAGTTCAGAACTAGCTGATAGGGAAGGAGCAAATAAAGAAAGCAGTCAAATAAGCTCCATCAATCAACTATTCATTGATAGACAAACTATATTCTTTATCATTTCATGTCAAACGGAACATCTTTTATCTTTCTCATCAACACCACCAGTGCCTTGCCCCTTGAGGAACAAAGTTCACTTACCTTTTAGGATAAAGTGGCAACAGAAGAAGAAAAAAGGCTGGCCCTTGATAATTCAGGTTCCTTCAACACAATTTATATAGAGAGTTATAACACTAAATGGTTACCCGTAGTTTAGTAAAATGAGCTAACATAATGACAATAAATAAGCAACTAATTGAGTAAAAAAAACATGTGAATTGCAACAAGGAAGATCGATGTACAGGGATCATAAATCCAATTAGTTAGGATGGAAAACTCTTAGATTAGTCCTTAGATAAAAAGACAAAATAAGAAATGACAAATACCAGCTTAAATGATTCAGATAGAGATTCCACCGAAGTGTACGCGAGATAAAGAAGAGCACTTTTGTAGAACTCGGCGAACTCCTGGCGAGTTTTATGGTACTGAGATGAAACCCAATAATAGCTTGCATAGACAGATGGATCAATGTCAGTCATGCTATCAAGTGTAGTTTTCCCCTCATCTAAAAGTTTCTGGCACTCTTTTGGATCTCCTTGCTCAATCTTAAATAGGGCAATCTGCATCTTAATATAAAGAATTGGCTCCTCTATCCGTATCTCCTTAGTATTATGAAGTTTCTCCGTCACTCCTTCAAGGAAGCCTATAGCGGCTTCTTTCTCAGGGTATTGCCGAGAAACAATGACCGCAAATTGTGCAAGTTTGAGAAGATTGATCTTTGTCTCAAAATCAGTGATGAAGTTGTGATACAATTGTATTAGTCCATCGCCAGCCTAAATAAAGAGAAGAGAGGTGTTATATGCAAACAAAGCATAATAAAACAACCACTCGCTATGGTTTATCTCTTTACTATAACACAACATACCGAACCATTTCGAATTAATTGGGTATAAATATAATAATGGTATAATATTTTAATCCTGGAGAATAAACCCCCTGAAACAAGATTTAATATTGAATAATTTTAGTTATATCAGCTCCACCTCAATTTAAATCATTAATACAGGACAAGGATAAACGATAGACACATTTAGATGATTGAGAACTTCTCTTGGGGGATATGTAATTGAGATAATTTGAAATAATAATTTTTAAAAAAACCTTAACATCACTGGATAACTTGTCTGCTTATTTTGCCACCAAGTTCTGAATCAGGGTCCTAATAGTATTCCTATGCCAATACAGATGCATTTGCATGATTAAGCATAGTATCAACAGTTACATGCTAATTGACGCTACATGTGACTACCAAACTGTATAAACCTACAAACACATGCAAAAAAGAGTAAGATCTTTTTTAAACAAATGTTAGTAGTGTACATTTCTCTGAATATATAAACCATGGAATTTGCAAGGTATACAAAGAGAGCATTTTTACTTAAGGAGATCAAATACTACACAAGTGTCTTTTAGCATGATACTAACTTCGAATTCAATTGAATCAATTTTCCTGGGTCCATAATCCCAAAGGAGTGTTTAGAGGAAGTCTCTAATGGATTTGCATTAAGCTGAGTTTACCTCATAATGTATTTGGATTATAGATACAAAAAAAAGGTCATTTTCCTTCCATTAGCACCACATAGGGTTCTGTGAAATAAAACATGCTGAAATTTCTCTCCATCATCACCTACGGTTATCTTCAAGAAAATTCTCTAAGAAAAAGACAATTCAGTTTCTGCAATGAAGTTTCCCTTGAACACATCCTCATACAATAACAAAGTGAATTTCACAAATTCATTTTACAACACTACTTCCCTATCAAGATATTAGTGAATTCTTTTTTTCCATATCAAAATTTAGAAGATTGTAAATATTGTTGTTGTAATATTTAGAAGATTAGATCTTCCCCTCCGTCGCCAGTTCAATTCCAAAAAAGACAAAAATACTTCGTAATTTCTTCTCATCTATATCCAAGCTTAGTGGACAGAGTTACCTGGTACTTGTGTTTGTGGGAGGTAGCAAATATTCTGTGAAATAAGTCGAGGTGCGCACAAACAAGTTCAGACACTACTTCATCAAAAAAACAAGTTCAGACACTATGCTTACTATCTAAAAGATTAGATCATCTGAGTCAATATCAGGGCTTTCAAATACCAAACATAGTATAAAATGGCTTGGCGCGGGAAGGTCCTCTTTCACGGGTGTTGTATTGTATTATTTGCACGTTTCCCAATATGCAAACTTCAGCTATAGAGAGGTCTTATATGTGAGGAACGCATTCAACTGCCCCACCCCTCCACATTTCCCCCCATTCCCTCAAACAACTTGAACAATATAGAACTCAATGAAGCACCACTCAAGTTACTATCAGCTGATACATTATCTTTGCAGTATCCACCATGCTACTCTAGTTCAATTAGAAATTGTAACTATGACACCTGAGGCTTGCACGCACTAATCTATTGGCAGTCTGCTATAGCCAACAAGACCAAGTGAAGGGTAAACCTGTCCACAAAGACTGGAGGAAATTGGCCCACACTAGATGTTATAGTTTGATTGTTATGTCTACTATAACCCAATTCAAAACATTCTTCTCCAGTTGAACTATCCATCAACCAAAAACAAACAACCAAACTCCTGCTTTTATGCATTTTGTTCTGTTCCTTGTCAGGAAGCCCCAATGTTATATTTTTTTAAATAACCGTGATGTTTGGGCCAGCTTACGCATACTTCAACTAATTCCAATGTGCCACCTCCCAGTTCTCCTCCATCAACAGGTACCAGGTAAAATGAGAATAAATCACCTAGTGTTTTTGTCTCTAATTATATTTGAACCAGAAACCTCATAGCGCACAACCTACTTCATTGACCATTAGATCACAGCCTTAGCTACGAAGCCCCAATTTTTGTAACCCTTCCAAAAGCAATAGAATAGTTCTAAGCTCAAACAGCCCCCAATTCTTATCCATCCCAAAATCAAATCCTATATATAAATCTCTAACACAAATCCTCTACTAAACCCTAACTTATACCCACCTAAACCCATAACATGGGAGAATCTTAGTAGCTTTCAACTTGTTTGGGGAGGGTTCCAGGTCCAAACAATCCCCAATTCTTACCCATTCCAAACCAAATCCTATAAGTAAATCTGTAGCACAAATCCTCCACTAAACCTAACTTATACCCACCTAAACCCATACCATAGAAAAATCTTAGTAGTTCAGTTAGTTGATAATTATCGAAACTTTCACCTTGTTTCTAGGCCCAAACAACCCCCAATTCTTGCCTGTTCCAGACCAAATCCTATAAGTACAATCTTCCCCTAAACCCTAACTTATACCCACCTATACCCATAGCATAGGAGAATCTTAGCAGCTCAGTTAGTTGACAGATTAACTGAACTTTCACCTTGTTTACTGAGCACTCAATTCCTCACCTTACAATCATCTCCACTTAACAAAAAGACAAAAAAAAAAAATAGCATGGGCACACGCACAAATAAAGTCCAAATACAACAAAAAAACAAACGAAATTCGCAGGAATTAAATCAAATTCAATGAGAACCTTAAAAACGGGAAGAGCAACAAACTGTTCAAGCTTAAGAGTAAGCTGATGCCATAGCTTCCTCTGGTACAGATCTGCCAAAGTAGTGTACCAATCGGAAAGCTGTGAATGAGCATTGCAAAACGATTCCAAGTACTGAAGTGCCGCCATAGCTGAAAAAGCTCTCTCAGTAACACCGATGAAGACGAAGCAGATACTGTGGTGTGTATGTGAGAGAGAAAGATACCTGACTTGTAAATTGCGTTTTACTTGTTCATAAAGAAATCAATAATGGAGTTTGGGTTGGTCCAGTTTAGTCTCTATTGCATTATATACATTGGACCCCTAAAGTTTACAAATATTAATTGTTTTTGGTTCAATACGTTCGGATCGAATATGAAAATTTTAAAGAAATTAAAATCCAAATAAGTAAAATAAATTTTAATTAGATTTCTTATTTCTTAAATTTAATCTTAATCTTTTAGATTTTTAATTTTAACTTTTGAATTTTAAGATTAGATCATGAAAATTAATTGTCTCAATTTATCAGTCACTCAAGTGTTACTTACTCATAAAACTTGTTCATCTTTATCTAAATTGGTGTTACAAAAAATATATGAGGTTAGATAGAGATTACTATATAATTATTTAATATTAATCTATGAAATCATATAATGATATTTATAAATGATATAATGGGTAGGATCATAGAGTTCAAACTTATTAAATATTTAAAAATATAACTTATTAGTAATATTTAGCATATATAATATGAAAATAGAATCAAATATCACACTTTTGAATAGGAATGGCAATGGGATGGAATAGATGCGAGTCATAATGGATTTAAGACTATGTAGGATAAAACAGATTTAAAATTGTATAGTGTAAATAAAATATGAATCGAATTGAAGTATTTTTTTAAAATTTAAAGTGATAAGGTAATTTCAAAAGGAATGTAACAAGATAGATTTTATTTTTATTTTTTTGCATCATGATGATAAATCAGTGCCATATCAAAGTCAACTATGTTGTAGCAAAGAAATGTTTATGATTTAAAGCTTATGTATATTAATAATAATCTCAAATTAATATTCTAATAATAATTGAGTTAATAATTAAGCGTTTATGATTTTTCTGATAAATATGGGATTTGAACAAAAATTATTATATGTACATGAATCTGTAATCGAAATTCTAAATTATGTTTTCATGCATATGAAACAAAGAGTCTATCGTAACTATTTAAAAAAAACTAACTCTAAGTCTTTCTACTCTCAAAAGTCTAAAGAGGAAGTCAGGAATTTCACTTAGATCATATAAAATTTAGTATATATCTATGAGAAATAGTATTTTTTATCTATATACCACAATATTATTCTTTTTAACACACAATCTAATTTTGCAATAAAAAGTGATTAATGTATAATTAATTAAGGATATCCATTTGACTATTCTTTAAGATATATATCTATACATATATATATATATAATTAAGATTAATTAATTTTAATAATAATTGAGTTTAAGCTTAAGACTTAAACTCAAAATATTTAATTCAGATCGAAGAGTTTGACTATGAGTCAAAGAATTTAATTAGTCTACGTACATTTCGTGGGTGCTATCTTAAATAGTTTCTAGAGTTATATATCCTTAATGTATCATAAGTAAATTATATATTTTGTACACTATATAAATACATAAATACTTTCTATTTTATTATTACATGTAACATTTTTACTATTGTATTTTTTCTCAATACTTGCTGGTATAATACTTAACTTGAGTCGAATGTTTACTAGAAATAATTATTCTACCTTCACGAGGAAAAAGTTGCTTCACTCGTAAATTCCACGTTGAGTATCTTGTTGTTAATTGTTGATTGTGATGATTATATGGAGGAGGAACATATTACATACTTGACTCAATTGCACACATATACTATTGATTGTTTTACTAATTGAATGCATTATTGTAAATGCTTATCCTCTTGATATTGTCAAAATTTCGGTAATAAGATATTGACTTGATAATAGTTACATCACAAAGTTTATTGAAAGTTCGATAAATTGAAATTGATATTATATAGAGCTAATTAAAAGAGATAAAAAATTGTCTATCAAAAGTTCAGTTATTTCATAAAATTCGAAAATTCAAAACTCTGATTAAAGATTGACATTATAATCGTCCAAATTCCACAAGCCAATATCCCACATGATGTCTTCATTAGATGAGGCCTCAGGCACTTGCACATAATTAGCATATCCATTGATCATAGAACAAAAGAAACCACCTTGTTGATCTTGCTCATGAAATGTGTTGTTATGGTATAAAATGGTCATGTCTTGTTTTGGTACATGACTTACAACTTTATTCTCATTTTTCTCGAAGAGTAACATCATCCTTTTCAGGTCGATTTGACTATTCGATAATTGTTGCCGTTGAAACTGATGTTTTTTAAAAAGACATATTTTTTTTGTTTTTTCAGAATTATCAGTACTTGTTTTCTTGACTTTCTTTTTGAAATGAGTCCTCCAATAATTCTTAATTTCGTTGTCAGTTCTCCCTGGTAAGTTTCTAGCGATTGTTGACCATCTGCAATTTTATTATTCTTATCATATTAGTATTATTCGAAATTATTTCAAGAACTTTAGTGTATGCAAAATTAGTATATAGTACTTCAAATAATTACCTATTCCCCCATATAGCATGAAGTTCAAGAATAACCCTTTCTTCATATGGAGTAATTTGCCCCCTTTTAAGGTCGGGCCTTAAGTAATTCACCCATCTCAATCTACAACTTTTTCCATTTCTTTTCAATCCTGTTTAGACAAGTAAATAAATGAAAATTCGAGTTTTAAATTTCCAGAAACTACACGATCATATAGACAAAAAGATATTTGAATTTTAAATTTCAAAAAACTACACAATTATGTAACAAAAAAATTGATCGCGTCTAAAAATTTCAAATAAAATGAAAGATTTTCTAATAAAAATACTCGAATGAAGTCGACTCATAATTGATCAAAGTGAATGAGAATGAAATGGTACATACATTTTCTTTTGGGATTCAAATGTATAGTACTACTATTAAAACTCTGATTAATTTAAATGAATTTATTCATTTTATCATTCGATTCGATGATAGGTCAGTGAGTGAAAATATAGACAATATAGTAATTACCAGCAAGCCTAGCAACACAATTCCATCTGCCTTCACCATGCAAATTGACATAATCAATGAGCAATTTATCTTCTTCAACTGTCCAAGGACCTTTTCTCCATTCTTCTTCAATAATTCCCCACCTTCTCATTTTTTTTTAAAAAAAATAAAAAAATCTTAATATCCAAAACTAATATATATTTTGTCCTCAAAATTCTATGACATGATTAGCAAGTTTTGTTGCTATTTATATTTGCACCAAAAACTCACTCATTAGTCAATTTTTTATGACAAATGAATTATAGCTAAACATGACTCCATTAATTATAGCACTTAATATAAAATATTATTTGTCCTCATCAATTGTTATAGTTACGTGTACATGTTATAATTTACTACTCTTAGAAAATTCAAAGAAGGCATTGAAAGATTTGTTTGGAGAAACCAAAGGAAGTTGTAACATCACACGTATACAATTTGGAGACAATTTTATTTGTATGACTTTTCTACAATAAATAATAAACTCTTTAGTTTGATGATAACTTGCATTAAATTAATTTTTAGAACTTTGTTCATCGTTATCGATCTATTCTATGTTTGGTGTTTATATTTATTGGGTTAGATTCGCATTAGAGGGTCTCGTGTTGGGGTAAAACACTCTCAATGATACTTGTATTGGTATCAGACAAAGTGTAGATGCAGGTTGGAAAGTCTTATATTATGGTTAAAGCACTTTAATTAGTACGTCGTATTGAAATCAAATTAATATGTATTCATGTCGAGAAGTCTTAAATTAGGGTAAAGTGCACTGGTGACATTAGAAATCAAACTGCATTTGGATTTGCCCAGAAAAATCTCAAAATTGTTGGTTCCATCAGGACACGTATTGAAATTAAACTAAATTTGGATTCGTGTAGAAAAGTCTCATATTGAGGTAAAACATTTGTATGAATACTCGTATTGAAGGTAAAGCGCTCCCAATACTTTCTATTATATGGGCAAAGCACTTTCACTTGTACTCATATTAGGATCAGACCAAATCTAAATCTACATCGATAAATCTCATACGTGGGACCAAGTAAAGCTTTTCCATTGCTATTTATATTGAGATCAGAATAAATTCAAATTTGTATTGAAGAGTTCATATCGATAAAATTCTCCCACTGAAACTTATATTGGAAGAGACAAATAAATCAGAATGTCTCGTATTAATAATAAAACATTCCTAACAAAAGCGATCTAAACATAACATTATTTCTGATTAAAAATAAAGTATTTATCGCTTCACTACGATAATTCCCATTGCTAAACTTATAAAACTTGGCTATTGTTGACTACCAAGAGATTTGGTGACATTGGTAGCATGCATCTTGATCAAAGTCACCAAAGAATATTTTTTAGTTATTAGGTTTAAGTAACACAAAAGTGATTAGGCCACTCAAGAGAGAGGACTAGAAAGGCCACCTATAACCTAAATCTAGACAACTATATTCATACTTAGATAATGTTTTTTGCTAAAAATAATTAAGTTAGGAAAATTAGTAAAATAAATTAGTGGATAATTTTCAATGTGAAAGCTACTACCAATCCAATAAGAAAGATGCAAGTGTTCAATTAATTTGCTTACTTCTTAAGAATATAGGTGCACAATAATTACTATTATATGATAATTAATTATAATTTGTTGGATGCCATTTTGGGTAATGGAGTTCATTAGAATAACAATATTTTTCACTAATTATATTAGCTAAAGTAACAGGTGTATTGTTCATGTCATGATTTTGGAAGTATACATAAAAGCCTAAATTCTTGCTTTTATTAGTTATATCTATATTATGTATTTTTTGTACTATTTTTGAAATATATAAGTTACATTAATACAACTAATATCATATGGATAGAAGTGGAAATAAAATAAATGGACACAATTTCCTCCATTTTTATTATTTACCTATCCTAAAGGGGTGCTCATGGTTCAAATTAAATCAATTATGAATTAAAATCAAAATTAAATCAATTTTGTTAATTTTTAAATTTTTTAAATAAAATCAAAACATTAATTTAGTTATTGTTGGTTTCATGTAATTTGACTTAAATTTTTTTGATTTTTTAAAAATTTATTGAATAAATACGCATTTCAATACACACTTAAAAAAAAACAATGGAGAGAAAATTGTTATAGGTTCTACATAAGTTATGTAGACCCTATGTGTAAACTAGCAATGTTATAATTATTAAAAGTTGTTATCACACGAACATAATAATTCAGTTGAAGCAAATACTAAAATCATTCTACACTAAAATATTATAATTTACCATAATTTATTCTTTATTTTTTAACGGTAGACACATCAATATTTTAAATATCTTTATCTTAAATATTTGCATACTGTCATATATGATAATTCAAAAGTGTATATATCTTAAATATTTGCATACTGCCACCTAAATAGTAAAAAATATTGACAAAATTTTTAAAAGATAAATGAAAGACTTTTAAACCAAAATGATAAAATCGCTGATGATGTAGCGATTTATATGGTGCCGTTAAGAAAAATCGCTGCTACTACAGCGATTTGTAATCAAAACAGCAATTTGATAAATATTTTTTTTAAAATTATAAATTACTTCTTTACAAATCATCGCTATCAAAATAGCGATTTGGTAAATATTTTTTTTTAAATTATAAGTTATTGTTGTGCAACAATTTTACTTAAAAATTCTTTTTTATTATTTTTTGAAGTGCCTTTTATAGCAATTTCTTTTATTTCTTAATCGCTGCCTTGACAGCGATTTCACTTGATTTCCTTTTTTAAAATTTTAAAGTAAATTAACACATTAAATTTGTATAAAAAAATTCACATACATGTTAATATTTATGTCTGAAAGTGAAATGTGAATTTAAAAGTTTGACAATGTGAATTTTTTTAGCTTATTATAATTTATTTACAATAAAAAATTAAAAAAATTAAATAGGTGAAATAACTGCCCAACGATTTACTTCAAAAAAAATTTCAATAATTCAGTAAATAATTCACTACTAAAATCATTCTACACTAAAATATTAGAATTTACCATAGTTTATTCTCTACTTCTCTTTTTTACGGTAGAGACATCAATATCTTAAATAGCTGTATCTTAAATATTTGTCGATTATTAGTCCCGAGACACCTATACCAAAAGATCAGTGTGCAATTTGCATGAAATCAATATCTTAAATATCTGTATCTTAAATATCTGCCGATTATTTATCCCGAAACACCTATACCAATAGCATAATGTGCAATTTGCATGAAATTAAATATTTACCGATTGTTAGTCCCGGAATACCTATACCAAAAGCTCAGTGCAATTTGCATGAAATCTTTTTTGCAACTTCAAACTAGTAAGTCAGGTTCCATAAATCCGCAGCCAGAAAAAGAAATTATTTTAAATAGAAAAAGATGAACAGATGGTTAGTCTGATTCACTTAAGGCCCTATTTAAACAAAGTATATATACTTTTGACCCCCCAACCTATACTCTAGGTGGGAAAGTCAAATTAATCCTTATTCGCATACCGTCATTTACGATAATTCAAAAAGTATATTTTTCAAATTATGATAATAGTGGAAGTGTAGCTATAGCTCGTAAAAGGCAACCAAACTACAGTCATTTCCAAAATTTAATAAAAACCCAAAAACTCTCATCGAGTCTTACAAAGATACACAACTTAATTTTAAACATTCCACATAAAGACCCACACAATTAACATATTTACAAACCAAAACTCCCAAAATCTCTCAATTATACGGCTGTTGTTGGTACCCCTACACCCTTTTCTCCGGCCGGAGGTACTCCGCCGGAGCCATATTCCGGCTCTCGATAACCGGGACCGTAACGGCTGCTGAACATTCCGGCATGAAGCATGAGAACATAGATGAGTTGTGTAAATGCTAAAACTATAGTGAATCCTTCAAGAACCCTAAGCCTCCATCCTCTCCACCCTCCTATATTTATCTCCTTGCATGCCAACCTACATAAATAGGTTTCATTAATATTACCAAAAAAACAAAATTATATAACACAAATGAAATTGTTCACCAAGTAATTATCGACTAGTTCCTTTGTTTCGATTTATGTAACACATTAATAAAGACGAACAATAATCTTAAAAGTGCTGAAGTTGCTATGCCAACGTGAAAAGAAAAAAATAAAAAAAAAGAAGTATGTTGGTAATTTGGAAATTATATAATATTAAGGGAAAAAAAAATATGATCAACTTAAAACAACATCCTTTTTAAA
Organism: Solanum chilense; assembly: GCA_032847665.1. Classification (NCBI taxonomy): domain Eukaryota; kingdom Viridiplantae; phylum Streptophyta; class Magnoliopsida; order Solanales; family Solanaceae; genus Solanum; species Solanum chilense. The sequence continues at coordinate 67,934,900 of CM064967.1, forward strand.
AAAAATACTCCTACCCCAGCTTTAAATTTTTGACATAAATTAAGTTTTTTTTAACATATAATAAATTATTTTGAATATTTTCGAACAGCTAGATAAGTAAAATCAGCTTTTAAGTCAGTTTGACCAGGTTTTAAGTTAAGCCAAAAAAACTCTAAGGTTTAAATCCAGCTAGTGTGTTATTATTTCATTATTTTTATTTTAAATTTATCTTAGATATGGTCACGTTTTGCTTCTTAAAAAGTATGTTAATCTTCAAAGAAAAATTAAATGAGATTTTTAAGTTGGATAATTTTAATTAAAATTAAAATATTAAAAAAGTACCTTTTTCTTGCATCAATATTTAGAAACTTTGAAATAGTTATAAAAAAAATCCCCTTCCCTAAATTTCGATATTTAATCGATCGATGCAACATAAATGGAAACAGAAAACGAAAAAAAAACATTGTTTACCCAAAAGCTAGTGCTGTGACAGCCCAAGCAACAATAGCTGAGGAACCAGCAGCAGCAAGACTATCATTTCTCCATACCCTCAAATGATTTCCACCCAAAACCTTCGATATAATTCCCAAAATCGACGCTAGTATCGCGAATACTAGAAAAAACGTCGTAGCTCCATTTCCACCAAAACCTAAAAAAATACGAAAAATATGTTTCAATTATTTCAGTTTCACACCTGAACTATTGAACTATTGAGACATACAAATTTAACTAACAAACGTTACCGTTAGAGTGATAATTAAGATATGAAAGTAAAAAATAAAAAAGTAAAAATATTTAGAAGAGAGAAAGGAAGTTAATTACTAGGATGATTAGTTTGGCCATTAATGTATTTATTGAGACACCAACTAGCAAAACCCAACATAATTAAATACATAATTAAGTTTAGAAACAATAATGGAGCTGCAACACTCCTAGCCACAGTCCTAGCCATTTTTTCTTCCAACAAATGCACACAACAATTAAAACAGAAAATTTTAATCTATGATTTTTGGGGGTTAAGTTTTATATTTTTATATATAAATTAGATAAAAGGATAAAAAATGCAAAGGTGTTGTAACGTAACGTATATAAAACAATTATACTATGGTACGTGTTATGTTTAATTGCTTCAATGGTGAACAGGTGGAGGGACACGTGTCACATACTTGTTCTACTTTGGATTCTCTTAATATTATTCATCATGCATGCAATGTCTATCAACTAGCTATAAATCAATTGAGTATTAATAAATTTTAGCAATTTAACTTTTTTTAGTTTATTGACGCTTTGATTTTTTTGTTTATTAGTGTATTTTGGATATTTTATTAATGTATTTGATTTTTTTAAATGTATCAGCATATGTATTAGATTCTCTTTTTAATGTATTAGCGCTTTGAGTTTTTAGTTATTAATATATTCGACGTTTTTTTAATGTATCAACACTTATATTATTATATCGTTTGAGGAAATTTTATAACTATAAATTTTTTAAAAAAATATACTATAATTTTACTTAAAAGTATGTGATTTCTGTAATTTGCTCTAAATTTTATAGGTGAAATTAATTTTGGAATAAAGTAGGATAAATAAAAATTCATGACCTTATTTTTATTCTTTATTTTTAAAAGGTAGAAAAGTTATTACGATAAATAATGTAAGAAATTAAATATAAAGTTAAAATTAAATCAATAAGCATAAGAATAAAACTGAAATTCAAAGAAATGGAATGAAATATAACTGATTAGTCACTAATATTCTATTTCAATCTTCGATTTTCATATTCTTTTATCATGGATGTAGTATGATTCTTGGTGAGCTGAAGTTTTGCATTCATTCTAATCATCTCATCACAATATTTTTTAGGTCTACTTCTATCCGTTATACTTCTTAAATAAAGAATCTATTGTATATCTGAACAATCTCTATATCATTATTCATATTATTAATCTTCATGGGAGTCACTCCCTACATAATCTTGAAATTTTCATTTGTAATATATTTTATATCTACAGACTCTTCGTATGCAGATTGATATCTATCTCAATATTCTTATCTTCGTCATTGTCATTTTCTTAACATGAGAGTTCTTGAACTGAACAATATTACTCCGTCCTATATAACATAATTTATCTTAGAATCACCTCATAGAATTCGACTTTAATTTTACGTAGCGCGTATTCTTTATCACATAAAACATTTTTTTTAGTTTCTAACATAAGGTGACTCTAGGAAAAAGCCCATTGTAAATGGGCCAGACTACTGGTTATTGGTATGGGCTTGGGTCTTGAGAATAGTCCACAAAATAGCCGATTTTAAGATTGTTATTTAAAGTTTAGCCATAATTTACAAAAATATTTAAAATTTAACAACATCTCCAATTATCAGAGCTTAACATCAGATCTTAGAACTGAAATTTAAATGCAGTTGAAACTTTGGAATTCTAAGGTCTGAATTTAAGACTCTATCAATTAAAACTTTTGAAAAAATCAACTTCATGATTTGATCTTTTAGAGAAAAATTGATCCAAATCGAATTATAAATATCACAAATAGAGTGATAAGTATTGATTCTTGGTTTCAGTATTAACGACATATCTCGAATTAGCGTTGGAGTGAAGTCCCTTTTAGTAAGCAATGCGTGCTTTACTTACTAAATAATGTAGTACTTTTTAATGTGAATCTAAATTAATCAAATACTAAAAATAAATATGGAATCCAAATAAGAGAAACCAATAGACAAAAATTAAGTTTATGTCATTGTAAGTAACGATACATAAAAAATAAATTTCTTTTAATTAAATAATTTGAAAGGAGGAAAAAGAGAAAAGCTATGATGTACACATATAATAAGACGAACTTTTTGTTGCTTTAAATAGAATTTCTAAATAATTATTGTTGTTTGAATTCCAATCTAGAGGATGAAAAGATTTTGTAGATTAAATACAAGAACAATTATTTGTCTGCTATATTCTTGTCCCATAAAATACCTTTAAAAAATTGAAAATATCTAAAGATTTCATTTTTTATAACACTTATTTGTGAAAAAAAAAAACATATATATATTACTAGTAAGGAGGTTTTATGAAATTCTGAATAACGAAAATTAATTTACATCAATCACGATTTATGTTATTACTTATCGTGAATAAAACATATATATATTACTAGTAAGGAGGTTTTATGTAAGCGACTCTTTATCGTGGGATCAAAAACAAAGATAAATTATTTGGCGATAACAATTTGAGAACTCTCTTTCACATTTCTAGCTACTTTTTTTTTTAAAAAAAAAATTATATATATTTTAATTTTTGGGGTGGTGACTTCTCTCTTTCCTTCTTTTTCATCACATCCATTTTCAATAATTAAAGTTAATTAATTATCTTTAGTGTTGGTTTTAAAGATTATATTAGCAAATACCAACTAAAACTTTCTTCCCATCCCTTTTGTCTTGTCAAAGAGAAAATTTTCCAACCCCATGCTTCATTTATTTAATTTGATCTTATCTTCAAAGGTTCTTTCTTGGTTTAAGTTATGGATAAGACAAATGATTCATCAATGAAATGATTAGTGTGTGTATATTTTTTTTTTTAAAAAAATCTAGTTAAATATCGTAATTTCATGATTGATACTTATTACAATAAAAATATTTTTTAGTACCATGAAATATTGACATTAATAAATAATGATAAAGTCTTTATTGATATTAGTTATGTGTCATTAGAAACAATGTCACTAAAAGTTTTAGGTATATATATAAAAAGTGATAATTGCCATTAAAAATATATATTTAGTGACAATTAAAAATTAATTGTTACTAATAGTTATTTTTATTGCAGTGACTCTTTAATTAGCTTTGGTTGGGGTTAGTTTGTGTGGGGGGTGGGGGTTAGTTTGTGGGGAAGAGGCATGTGACTATTAATTAATAATAAATATATAACTTAGATCCATGTGTTTTATAAAGATTCCAAAGTTGTATCTTTTCAGAAAAATAATTTTGTGATTTTATTAATTAATAAAGTTTTAACAATACAAAAATGAAATTAAATATTTATTGATCGTAGGGCTGTTCAAAATCGAATTAAAATCGATTAGTCGAATTGATAAAAAGTTATTGATTTATAGCATTAGGTTAATGGTTTAGTAATTTTGATAACGGTTTTGAATTTTTTTTATTGGGTTATCGATTTTTAACAGTTTGAAGTTTTTTCTTAAGGGGTTAACCGATAACCCGATAATAAATTAAATAATATATCATTTTACTTTTATTTAAAATCAAACTGGATGGATGGATAAATCTTAAATCATAAGTTGGAATTAGAATACGTATAAACATTCAATCTGAAATATAATAATATTATATTTAAAATAGTTCTTTATTTTAATTATTATACATAAAGGGTCTTAAAGTACCATAATAACTTTAATGGTACAAAAATAAAATTGTAGCTAGATTCAAATATTTATTTATTTTTTCCACGTTTCAACTCTATTCACAATATGAAAAATATGAGATAATTTAATTACTTAACTATGAAAGATTGTTATTTGACATTCCTTTGCATAGGGCGTGGCGCTGCTGTATTTAATTGTGTACAAATTATTCTGACGTATAGTAATTTAATTTTATAAAATATTATTATAAGAAAAAAAATAAAAAATAATAATATATATATATATATATATATATATATATATATATATATATATATAATTAGCAGTGAAAAACACGAGTAAAAATTATTTCAAAGTATAGCATAAGACAAAAAAGACAACAAAATGTTTATTGGATTAAAACACATCATCTCAATCTCATATATTAAGTGAAAAAAATGAAAGATTTTATTGGAAAATATTATTTTGAATCTTGTAAATATATCATATAATTGTGTGTATGTATAAAAATTATTATGTTAATAATAAAATTTCATAGCTAAATGGTAAATAAATAATAATAAAATATAATTAACTTAAAACTATTTAGCGATGAATTAGCTCAGAATTGTCGACAAATTTCATATAAACTAATTATAACCTTTTTATTAAGTACATAAAGTTAGATTAATTTTTTTTAATTTTTATATAATGTTCTGTAGCCATATCGATACTTGCCTAATCTGAATTCATGTCAGTTAGGGCTTCATTCGAAAGATGTTGCTCTCTACTACATTATTTTCGTACTCAAAACTTAAATATGAAAATCTAATTAAGGGAATAAGTATTGTTATTTTTATTTTTATTTTTTTTAAGAAAAAAAAACAATATCACAATGAGCCTTTACCAACCCCCTTTTAATAATTTAGTAGACAAAAACGTACGAGTATTTTAAATATTTTAAAGCATAGCCTATAAGACAAGAAAGACGATATTTATTTTATTGAATTAAAACTCATCTCATAATTTATGTGAAAATGAAAGATTTCATTAATAATATATTTTTTTTCAAAAATAAATAACCATAAGCTGAATAAGTTTGTTATAAGAACTCATACAGAAATTATAAACAGTTTTAACGATGGGAACTTGTAAATTTTGTCTTCTTGCTATCATAAATTGTATGTATGTAAATTATTTTATTACTGATAATATAAAATGAAATTATTTTTATGATTAAAATATCACATTTAATGGAATAGAGGTAAAATATAATAATAGGAAAAATGACGAACTTCCGAACTATCGGAAATAGTATGTATATGTTTTCTGTCATATTTTTGGGATGTTGATATCCATGCCATCCAAAAACTAGAGTGTATCTGTCATTCACTCTAACGTGTATATTCATCAGTATAAAAAAATATATATGCTCTAGTTCTTTTAAAGTAGGGGCACAAATATCGCAGAAATATGAAAGAGGGTATCTGCATACCATTTACGATAATTCAGAGATATATTATCGTCTTTCCCTTAATAATAATATCTTTATCATGATTGTACATATGCATAAAATGAGCATAATAAATGTTAGAAGAAACAATATTACTACATTTTATACAAGTTTTTTTTTGGTTTCCCACCCGGTGGCCTGAGTCTACATTGAAGCTCGAACTAAATTTGGATCACGCACTGCAGGATCCATTTCGGGTGACGCTCTCAACAAGATTTTTTTCATACTCAGAACTCGAACCCGAGACCTCTGGTTAAGGGTGAAACACTCCATCAGTTCATGATAATCCATGTTGGTAAAATTAAATGTTGTTGCTGAGGTTCGAACTCGGATTGACGAGGTGGCAGCACTCAATACAAGTTGTAAGTAAGATTTCCAAATTCAAAGTTTTCAAAACAAATATACAAAATTAAGGAAAGTGTAAAGTGCCTTTAAAATGTGCAATGATGTGAGAAGTGGATAACAATTAAAAAAAAACTATTATCTAAATTGTAGTAATGTTTTTCGTTAACTATAAAATAAAATAAAAGTCAAAAAGTTTTTGTAATAATTTTTTCTTTTACCCGAATTGACAAAATATTTTGTCAAGATTATAAAATTTGGTCTACTATAAATAATTGCAAGTTTACATTGAGGAAAAAAATATATATACAACGTGCAAGTTATAGAATAATTTTTTTTGATCATGTTATAAAACTCCATTTTGGATCGCAATAAATAATTGAAATCATCCCTCGATAGTGGGATAAATTGGATCAAAAATTCTCTTTTTTCAAATAAATATATTATTATTTTTATTTTTATTATTTTTAACATATTTTACTCGTAACAAAAATATTGCCTTTAAAAGATTATAAAATGTAGAAAATATTTTTTTTCTTTCTTAGTCTCAATTAAATTCGAATAACTTAATGTACCTTTTAAAAGGATAATATATGTCATATATATAAGATCATAGTAAAGTCATCATAAATTTTCTTTTAGATATATAATGATAAAAAATAATTATAATAGAATAAACATTTGTTAATAAAAATATTATTTAAAAAATGCATCAAAAAAGAAAAAAATATTTTTTTTAAAAAAACCTTTTTAACCCATTTTGTAACGGTAAAAACATTTTATTAACATATATATTTATTAAAATGTAATGTTTTGAATATATTATTGTTGTATGTATTTAAATTATTGAGGTGAGGGGCTATTTACATCACACCTCATTCATTTTTCATTTCTATATAAAGTCAATAAAATCAAGCAATTCCATGCACCACCCCAAACCAAAACATTTCCATTTATCTTTTGCCTTTGCCATTTCTTATTTCAAAACTAATATTCGAATTTCTTTTGTTTCGTCGATTTTATCTAGATCTCACCCTTTTTTTTTCGAAAAAATGAAATTAGAAAATGGTCAAAAAATTGGGAGGGTTCATGAGAGAGCTGAGGGTCCAGCAAAAATTTTAGCCATTGGGACAGCAACTCCTTTTCATTGGGTTGATCAAACCTCTTATCCTGATTATTATTTCAAGGTTACGAATAATGAGCATTTGGTGGACCTCAAAGAAAAATTTAGACGTATTTGTAAGTTATATTTCCCTTTAATATTACATATTTATTGATATTTAATTTAAAACGTTTAAATTTAATACACTGATGATATAAAGATGATACATATATAATCAGGTCACTTAATAACATATAATATATCTTACATGTTATAATAAGGTCATTTAATAACGTATAATATATCTTGCAGGTAGATATATTTTTTGAAAGACTTGACTAAAAAGTTATTACTCTGTCAATATATCTAACTTAATTAAACTAGGTAAGTGATGCTAAGTATATTCAGTGAAGTAACATTGATAGGTAACTAATAATCGATTAAAACATGTTAAATCACATTGATATGAGAAAATTATTGCACGCTACCAATGTATATCACGAAGGTGATATTTGATTCGACGATATGAACAATCAAGATGAAAATAATATTTTATCTGAGATATCTATAGTTACAAAGTGATGCCTTTAGAACTTAATTAAGAACTTTGAAACAACATATCATAAGATCATGTACAAGATCGCCTACTATAACAAACATTCTAGTATTCGCCTTTTTTTTATATGGTGCTCTATCAGAAATAAAAATCATTTATCACATGATGCCGATATACATTTGGAGCATTTGTTAGGTTTAATGATCACTTGTATACAGAATTGTACTTTTGTTGAGTTTCTCTAATCGACTATTAAGAGACGGGGATTCTATGATCAAAGATCATTACCTCTTAAGCTAGTTTTGGAGGTTGATGATGAACTATATTTAATTATACGTTTCTTCATCATATGTTCTAATTAATCTTTTCTCTTTAATTCTCAAGTAGTATGTGTAGAGGACATATATAGATATATAATTTAGATCTAATATTTTGTCATGTCAGAAAATTATATGATAGGTATAGAGAACAATTCTAATGTTTTTTTTTACTAAAATGAACTTGAATGAAGTAACATGAATATTGAGAATTTATACATATTTGAAAATGAAGAATAATTTTTATGTGTGTAACATTTGTTTATTATTTTGTCAAGTCTGGCAATTGTATGGCAACACATAAAATAGCATGAAATATATATATATATATGTCTGCTAAAATTATATATCTTGGAGTACTATATATGGGCTAAGAAAATCATAATATAAATATTTGTTGTGAAGTGTTTGTATATGATCTAGAGATATATATTTTTGTTAGGAATTATTTTTACTTTTTAATGTGAAATTGTACGGTTTGTAATTGATGTTTCAAAAATGCAATTTTGAAATAATCGGGTAAGACGTACATAATTTTACTCATATTCTTAGATTTTAACAACCATCAGACATTGTCAATCCTTCTCCTTCTTTAAAACTGAAAGCGATAATGTGAATAAACTCACGGAAAAAAAAGTTTAGTATTTTCGAAATATATATAAAATAATGAAATTAACGTTATACAAATGGAGATAATATCTTTATTTCTGTTCAAGGTCAATTATGTAGTGTCAGTCACTTATTACTTGCTCCAATAATTCAATTAAATTATAAATAAGCTGGTTGATATTATTTATTATTAAGGATATATATTGTCCTCTTCCACTCATTAAAGGAAAATTTAAAATAAAAATAAAAATATGGACATTAATATGGTAAAATGATATTATCCCATCTACTTTTTTTTTTTTTACCATTTATCTATAGAAAAAAATAATTTTTTTAAATAACTGATTTTATTTTTCATAAATAATTTCAGGCAGCAGAACAATGATTAGGAAAAGGCATATGCTTTTAACAGAAGAAATATTAAAGAAAAATCCTAATTTGTGTTCTTATAATGGGGCTTCCCTTGATATTAGGCAAGACATTTTGGTCTCAGAAATACCCAAACTTGGTAAAGAGGCTGCCCTTAGGGCCATTGATGAATGGGCTCAGCCCAAATCAAATATTACCCATTTAGTCTTTTGTACAAGAAGTGGCGTGGACATGCCTGGTGCGGATTACCAATTAATTAACTTATTGGGCCTAAGCCCATCGGTTCAACGATTAATGATGTATCAACAAGGTTGTTTTGCCGGTGGCACGATGCTCCGGTTAGCCAAGGACTTAGCTGAGAACAACAAGGGTGCTAGGGTACTTGTTGTGTGTGCTGAGAGCTCAGCGATAGGGTTTCGTGGGCCGAGCGAAGGTTATCCCGATAACCTTATCGCGCAAGCATTGTTCGGGGACGGTGCGGTCGCGGTTATAATCGGGTCGGACCCTAAAATGGGCCTGGAGAGGCCCGTTTTCGAGATTGTCTCGGCGGCCCAGACGTTTGTACCTAACGGGGATTGCCACCTCGCGTTACACTTACGCGAGATGGGCCTTACGTTTCATTGTACCAGAGATGTACCACCGACCATCGCGAAAAATGTGGAGAGTTGCTTGATAAAGGCGTTTGAACCGTTAGGCATTTCAGATTGGAACTCGGTGTTTTGGATTCTTCATCCGGGAGGTAATGCGATTGTGGACCAAGTCGAAAACATATTGGGCCTCGAGCCCGATAGGTTACGGGCCACGAGAAATATCCTTCGAGAATACGGTAACTTGTCTAGTGCATGTGTTTTATTCATATTGGATGAGATAAGAAAAAAATCTGCTAGAGATGGGCTGAAGACTACTGGAGATGGGCTGGACTTGGGAGTCCTTTTATCATTTGGGCCTGGGCTTACAATTGAGACAGTTGTGCTTCGTAGTGTGCCCATTTAAATAATGGGCCCATTATGTCTTTTTACTTGGGCCTGGCCTTTTATGATGTTTAATTTCATTTTCATTTTCTTTTGGGTGAAGTTTTTTTCATCTGTATGCATGTATTAATAAATAATTAAGTAAAAAAATATCCACTATCTCAAGAGATATTATAAATAATAAATATTATGACAAACTATGATTTTCTTTACGTGTTTGATATACGTTTGAAATTATATAAGTCAAGTTCTTATAATCTAAAATTAATCTAAAGTTATAAAATGATCACTCCCGTAACTTTACGGCGTATAAATACTTTTTCGTCAAGTTTTTTTTTACTATTCTATCCTTAGTTAATATTAGAGTTTTTAATTCACAAATATCTTTTTCTAAAATGAAACTCTTAACTTCATATTCATTTTATAGTTGTCGTTTTTCTTTTTCTTTTTCTTTAAAAGTATACTATTAAATTTGTTAAAAGAAGAATTAATTTATAAAGTTAAGGGAATTTTAGTTATTTAATTGAAAATAGCTTATCATCATATTCTTTTTGTTAAACATATCATCATGTTCTTTTTATATTGTTTTTGCAAACTTATGTGATGCTTCTGTTAAAAATTTTTTTAGTGTTACTAACATTTATGATTCATCTCTCAAAATTTAAATTTTGATTCTGTGTTACGAAATGAAAAAGCTTAATAGGAAGGCATCAACTCGATTTATTATAGTTTTTTCAAAGGCATGCGCAGTGTAAAATATTATATTCCAAAGTTCATAAATTAGTTTAAAGTAGTTATGCTATTGAAAAAAATTTAAAAAAAATTAAAGGAATTGAAAATATAATACCATATTGTTCATAATTCACATCAAGTTGCATTGTTTAATTAATGAATTCATATGTTCTGTCTAACTAGACATAACCAATACCTAACAAAACATTAATATTGTAGGGAAGCTTTAAATGAGTTGAATATTCCAAGTGTGACTATAGTATATTATTCAAAAACCGAAATTGTTGTTGTGGAGCGATAAATATTTTTTTTGATTCTTAATCAGAATTTAAATTCATATATGAATTTTCCTTTGTTAGAAAGATATGAATTCAAATATTTAATCGGACTAAATATAAACATCAATTACTCAATAGAACGATAAAAGGAAACTATACATATTTTAGTCATAGGGAAATACGATAAACTGGATGAGATTTTTATATTCTTAACAAGATACTTTGTATTCGAGCTATAAAAATATTAAGAAAAATTGAAGCACATACTAGGCTTTATATATCACGAATAATTAATCGATTAATAAATTTCGAATAAATAATAAAAAAAAGATATATAAACTTATCTAGATGAAAAACAACCTTCTGAAACAAGGGATATCAAAATATTACTTTATGTTATCCCTCCAATTCCCAAGTACATATATCTTGATAACTTTTCTATTATCGTTATTTTTTCTCGATATATATTTATATTAAAACTCGAGTAATTTATATTTCACCTCACATAATTGATATAACTCTTATTTAAGAAAATATTTTTTTTAACAAAATTATTTTCATATCGAAAACTTAAACTCAACATTTTAAAATAAAAATAAATGAACGAATGATATTCATTTCATCACAATTATACGTACTTTAATTAGATATATTTTTATAAATAAAATAAAACAAGTCCCCCAAAAAATAATTAATAAATTATAGGGGACAAACATAAGGTATCAAGAACATGGCTCCTCACAGAAAATAACGTGATTTTATACAAGTTCAACATGTGCCACTCATTTTTTTTTTAAATTTTTTAATTTAATATTTATGGACATAAATTTTACCACCAACAAAATTACGATTAGATTCATTCAACTATAAAGTTAGTTGAATTTAACCAACATTTATATTTATTTAATTTTTTATGTCTAAGATTCTCTTGGAATAATTAATATATTCGTTATAGAAATTCTACAACTCAGAATGCACGCAGTTGTTATATAATTGGTAGGATCAATAATAATAATAATAATAATAATAATAATAATAATAATAATAATAATAATAATAATAATAAATTTTGTTTTTGTAATAATTAATTTCAGAAAAAATAAAAAATTATCCGAACATAATTTATTTGTTCTATCTCGAGAGAAAGTAATTGAATTTCTTAATAAAAGTGAGAGAGTTATAATCTCTTAAGAACGTATAGACAAATAATTTTATTTACAGACTCGAAAAATTTCTTCTATTTTCACAGGCTTGAATTTATTCTAATTATGGGTACTTGTAAGTCGAATGGCTTAACGAAATAAATCTTGTATATAAAATGTTAATCTAATATTATGAAAATGTTAATCTTATATTATTCAACTCACTTTAATCATTCAAGTTTATTATTAATTAATAAAAAGATTGTTACACATGAAGACAAAGTGGATGGCTACCACCAGAAAGAAAAAAAGAAAAAAGAAACATTAAAAAAAAGTTTAAAGGATAAAAAGGAGTAATTTGAATTATAATTCAGCACTCTTTATTATCTTTTTACTTTAACATTATGAATTTGATTTTCATAAATTCCCTCCTTTAGTCACTACATTTATAATTCCTATAATATCATTTCAATAGTTCTAATATATTTTAAACTAAAATAAAATAATGTTTCAGAAATTTTTTTTTTTATATGTTATTAAATCTAGAATTTCACTTTCTGGACCTACAAATAATTTCGTATATACCATTACCTAGCTATACTTAATCATATAAAACGTAAATTACCTCGTGATAAACGTTTTATGGTCTAATAAACAATATAAGATTGACGTCAATCAAACGTTTTTCCACGTAAACCAAAACTATATAAGTAAAACTTATTAGCTTCTATAATTTCATTGCCATCAAATTTGGCTATAATGTAAGTAAAGTCAACTTTGTCCCTAACCTAGGGTACCACCATGTGAATGATTTCATAGAAAAGGTCAAAATACCAAAGTACACAAGTTGTACGCTAGGCGTTACTTGTCATCGCCTTCGATTTTCGAGCTAATCATTACTTTACTAGTCTAAAATTATTCATCATTAAAATTTTTTAAATAATTTTTTTTTTTTATTTTTAATGGAAATTATATTTAAAAATCATATTTTAATAACTTAACTGATTAATTATTTAAACTTTCACGAGAATACAATATTTCATTTCATAATTTCCACTTAAATTATCTTGATTAGCGTTTTCTTCGAAAACATATAAAAGAAAAACACGATAAATAACGTGCTATCGATCTCGTAACGTCACATTCAAGAAGATAGAAAATGTTCACGTGCAAGGGTTCCGTAGCCATGTGGTTATGAGGCAGTCGGCACCAAAACTTGGAACTGCAGAGATAAGACAATATAATAATTAAAATAAGAGAGAGAAAAAGACCAACCACGGGAGTGGTGGATTACGATTCTCGATTCTTACTCAGATATCTCAAATGTTATTATAAAATTTTATTTAATTTCATATTGATCTTACATAATGTGAATGCATATTAGTTTAATCAATAAACTTCAAATATCATATACAATTAGATAATTCGATTTGACTTTTACATATTCGTATTAAGTATTTTTTTAAATCTTTGTAGATATTGTATGAATATGTATTAATAATAAGTATTTTTATCTCATATTAAAGTTATACGTGTGGAAGAAGAAAGGAAACTGACGATTGAAACATTTCAAAGGAACAGGTTCGACGCAACTGATTGACGTGTCTGCAACAAGTGTTTGATGAAGAAGGAAGCTGATGATTGGAACATCTTGAAGGAACAGGTCCAACGAAACGGACTTCCTTCTTCTTCAACAATAAGATGTGAGTTTATATTAGTAGTGTTACGTGATATATTTAAATTAATTAGGTTAACAAATTTCGATTATCAGATGATTAAAGAAATATAAAATGAAAGAGATGTGAGAGTACATAAAGCTTATCTCACGGATCTTGCCTGCAATATTATGGCTCCCACAATATCCCTTTAATTAAATGTTACATATTATAGTCTAGGTGAGATGCTACATTCTCTCTCTCTCCATAATATATATAAACTCTTTTTTGTTCTTAGAAAATAGAGAGTTAGATGCAAAAACAACAACTCTTTATATCAAAACAAAAAGGGAAAAAATGACTAAATGGGTAAAAACAATTACAACTCCATTTAGAAAAGCTAGAACTTTTTTCAATAATAATCAACAATCACCAAGAGATTCACCAAGGGAAAAGAAGTCACAAGAAGAAGGTATGTACAATTTGTGTATAATATAGAGTTTATTTGTTTGCGTTACTTAAGTCGAGAGTCTCGCAGAAATAATTCATCTAGTGTGTTTGGTCAAGAGGTAGATCTAGAACGAGTTTATTGTTATTAGCTCAAATCAATTAAACATTTTGTAAAAAAAAAAGGTTTAGAGATGATGGTTTTGGTTTAAATCTTGTATTTATCTTTTGAAATTCGTTTTAATTTAGAATTAAGTTATCCAAAAAGGGGATAAAATCGAGAAATTTTTTTATAAATTTCAAATTCTGAATCGGCTCCTAATTGGTTTGATCTTGTTTTAACAAATGTTTTGTTTTGTGTAAATTTGCAGAACAAGACAAGCATGTAGTAGATTTGCAAGGTGAAGTAATGGCTTGTGGATATGAAGATGTTCAAGTGATGTGGTCAATTTTGGACAAATCCAAAGCCATTAGAACATAAATCTTTGTTCTATTTTGGACTTTAATTAAATCAAGGCACATATTGTACATATTTTTTTATCATTATCTTGTTCATGTGGTGGCTAAATTGACGCCCAAAAAACAAGATTTTGAAAATTTTGATGATGTACTATACATACCCCCCCCCCCCCCCAAAAAAAAAAAACACATAACAAGAATTATTTTTTTGGCTAATCCCCATGATCAATGAAAATCACAGAGTTTTTTGTATTTGATTTGCATTTAATTATATATAGATTTCAGTAATCAAATATTCATTCATTTTATCCAGATTGATATGTTATCCAATATGCAATTATTAACTTGATGTAAATAGATGTGGATAAGCTTCATCGTCGAGAGGGAAAATTATAACACCATTACGCTGAAGCCATATTTAAATAATTAAAAAAGAAAATGAAAAAAAGAGTAAAAAATATTATCGTAAAAGCATCTGTATATAATTTAGTCAAATACTATAAGAGATGAGAATTGTGGGGTAGGAGTATGGAGCGGTGGGGATGGAGCCTGGGGAGGACATAAATCACGATCAATGTAAAAGGTCACCTGTAAGAGAACTGAACGTGAAAAACATCGGACCGAACACACCCTTAAAATGCCAGATCCTGTGAAAGAAGCTTCAAGCTTTGTTAAGCTATTCAAGAAACAAAATTCAGATACAAAAACAACAGACAAGACAATCACCAAATGATAATACTTCCATTTGCAGGAAAGTGCACTACTGTACCTACAAAAGATCAGAGATAAATGCAATTTGAACTCAATAACAGGAAATCACACCTAATCCAGGACACGACGCTCGTTCAGATGTGTCTGTTCAGATGTGTCTACGGAATAATAGCAACCACAGATAACACGACCCCAAGCATTGCAAGACGAACATGCAGAGCGCGAGATAGTATTGAGTGGTTGTCCCATGCATTCAAGCAATAGTTACCAAGACTGGAAGTGCTGAAATCTTGACTTGGTTTTCATCAATATTTGCAGCAACCATAAAAAGTACCATTCAGAAAAAAACGGATGCATATAACTGGCGCAAAATTCTTTTCACGAATGAGTGTCTATCAAAGAAGGGCAGAACCCATTCTGCATTCCTTCTTTGTTCGATTCTCAGCTAGTCAAACGAATAGCACCTTACATTTGCTTATACTATGGTGCCTACCAAAGCTACTAGCAGGGGAATCTGTTGGAAGTATGAGATGTTCTTCATTATACTTGACAGTCTCGAGACTGAGTCCATGAGGTGGAAGTAACAAGGTATACTTTGCAAGTTCCTTCCTATCACGAGATTCCAAAATCCTAACAACAATATCTGGTGGAACTGCTTGCCGTCCAACTTGAAGCAACAAAGCGACCTGCAAAAGATTTTGAGAAAAATCACCACACATTATCTTCAGTGCTACCGCTCAAGAGCAGCTGAGATTCAGTCCTGAAATCATGACGAATACTTGGAAGTTTTTTCTTTATGGATTACCTACCATGTTCCGAACTTGTCTATATAGGAAACCAGAACCTTCAACTTCTAGCCGCAAAAGAGGTCCCTAAAGAAAAATACAACAAGATATCAAACTTAAAACTTTATTGATAGACATATGACAAGTAATGCCTCAATGGCTGCAGTTTTATACGCTCTAAGCACTGGCTTCGTCATTAAGCTATGAATACCAACTAAGTCA
This sequence comes from Solanum chilense, assembly GCA_032847665.1. NCBI lineage: Eukaryota > Viridiplantae > Streptophyta > Magnoliopsida > Solanales > Solanaceae > Solanum > Solanum chilense. The sequence continues at coordinate 67,951,459 of CM064967.1, forward strand.
GGCTTTGCCGCTTATACCAAACATGGCTAAGTCTGACATCCCCTATTTGTTTCTTTTCATTATTTTCCTATACAACTAATCCTAATCTGGGAGTTTTTCTTTTTCCCCTTTGTTTTCTCTCAAGTACTTCCTCATCTATGTCATTTCTTTCCTTTAATGTTCCCTTCTCAAGCACTGCGTAAGATGAGCATCAAAATCGAGTTACAGAAAACTAAAGCAATAAAGCAATTTTGGAAGGACGAAAAGTGTGAGATTGGAAGTCTGTGGTGGCTGGGTGATTGTGAAAGTCAGAAGCAGCAGCAACACTTTGCTTTTTCCTTCATTTTCACTTTTATATAATGTTACGCTGGGTAAACAATCATACGAACTTGCAAACTGCAGCCTATAACATTTTTTTTTGAAAAAAGCACAAGAGTTATATTGATAAAGAAAAACAAGCATATTTGCCAAGCACCAAGAATTTGGCAACTCTTACGATATAGTAGTACAAATAATTAAAGCAATATATACAGCCATCAACTTCTGTGAAAAGTCGGTAAGATCAGACCTACATGAGAGGGACTGAACTCTATCTTTGAATGTTTTTTGTATCAAACACCATATTTTTTTATCCTTCTTGTTATACAGAGTTCTTTACTGACGCGGCATAAATCCAAGTTATAGAAGGTTGGACATCTTCCATCATCCCATGGTTTGGATGGTGGATCTGGGGTGGGTGCTCGTAACATTGTGAATAGTTCAAGGGGTAGAGGGTAATAAAAACTTATTAAGGGGGGAAATGTCCATAGTTCTCCATTTTCCCGCTCATATAAGATAGCCTAATGTGGAGGATTTGCATTTGGGATAAGATAGTCTCACTATTGATTGTAAAACTAAATTTCTTTTGTATTTTGCCATCTTATGTTCATATATTTGCTACTCCGTATGGCATTTTAGAACTTACAAATCAGAGATACTTCCTAACATTATGGAGCTATAATTTTTTTCAAAGGAACAATTCCAATATAAATACTACTAGTGTTGATATGTACTCTATTTGTTCCGCCTTGTGTGTGCATATGTACTATGATATAGACACACTTCGTAAACAATAATATTATAAGACATTCTCAAAGTCATCCTCATGTTAAGATGTAATGGTTTTTTTCTATCTAAAGGTAACTTTTTTTTTTTCAATATCTTTAATACATTACTCATGGTATTACCCATAAAGAAAAGAATTAGATTAAATTCTTAATTTCCATGCCTAGCCAAAATATGTCGAATAGAATGGGATATAGGTGAGGCTTATAAAAAAATTGTACTTCTTTATTTTTGGAATTTGTTAGCATGAACTTCAAGAATACAGACTCGTTGAGTGTCTTAAGCTTGGGGAAGCCCTGATGCACCTAATAACCGAATTTTGATATGAAACCCATATGCATGTACCTTGAGCTCTGAGCCAGCTCAGAGTGTATTTTGTGTTGACGAAGAAACCCACCCTCACTGCAAGCCATGTAACCTAATTGATAAGTCTAATATCAGTAAGGGGATGAATATAGTACCTTTTCAACAACATCAAAGCGCAATATCGTCTTCACTGGATTTGGCACCCGGTCATTTCGCGATGTATTGGCAAAGGCAGAAAAGTCATGTTTCCCCACGAAATGCTTTGCGGCATCTCTCATGACATCAGCGTTGAGTTTATACTCACTATGGTAAGCATAGTGCCTCAAGAATGGGTCCATGATAGTGGAATTATATACTTGGTAGCAATATATCTTGCTTTTGACAGAGAAACGCGCATGAAACTCAGGTCCTGCAGGGCTAAATTCTCTAACTCTGATGTCAGAAGGAAGAAGACCATTTATAGCTCTATGAACGCCGTCTAGTGTTTCATAGTTGAAAGGTGTAATGAAATGTGCCACCTGAAAGCCAAAGTTGGTTCTAAGTCTATTTATTTTGATCATTTCTCTTGGTTAGTGAGAATCCATTGACAGGGAAAGCAGACCTGACCCCATGCATGAACTCCTGCATCTGTCCGGCTCGCACCAACTACACAAAGTTCTTTACGGTTTATTTTCGTTTTTTTAGTCAGAGCTTCTTCCAGAATGCACTGTACAGTTGGTGTCGACTGCTGATACTGCCATCCTACAGGATACTCATCATTCAGGATTATAGAAATATAGCAAAACTGTATCCCAACATACAGGCGCAAAAATATAGGCAATAAAAGAAGTATAAAAACATTTAGAAGGTAAGCTTAACTTCTTATTATCTTAGAAATCATTGTGCCTTATAAAGATAAAAAAAATAGAAAAAGGATGATCTCAGAGAAAAACAAACTCAAATTACCTACATACATATGCTAGGAAGAAATCGAGAAACAGAGAACAAATGGTGAGGTGTCAAATTTGCAATTACTAGTACCTTCAAAATCTTACTACACCGTTTGACTTGCCTAGTTCACTTCATCATGGTTCACTTGATTTATTTCTAGTTTAACATTGGGTATTGTTTATTTCTATTTATATAGCATACATTAGATACTACATCAAAAACAGTACTAAAACTCCCAAGTTTTAAACTTCAAATTGATGGGTCTGGGGAAGTTATAGTGTAAGCAGATCTTTACAAGGTAGAGAGGCTGATTCAGATATAAATAAGACATGTCAACTAATAAGGGAGACAATAAAGAGCATCCAGAGAAAGGGAACACTATCAACATCAAAATAATACGAAACAGAAATCAAAGAACAACAACTACGAGAAAAATGCTAATACTACGAAAGACACGGTGTTCCAAACTACCACCCAGCCTATCCTGCCAAAATAAACTACTCCATAACTTTCTACCCTAATCTGTGACCTCTATATCCTATTTAAGGTCATGCCCTCAGTAAGCTGTAAGTTATGTCATATCCTGTCTAATCATCTTTCCTGAATACTTCTAGCGTCCTACCTATACCTCTCCTCGTACCCACTATAGCCAACATCTCACAACTCCTCACATGGGCAAACAAATTGATTGGAAAGATATTTATTAACATCACAAGCAAAGAATGTTACTAACTCTCCGAATAATAATTAGATTTAAATGGATGTAGTACAATCTTAGCAAAATGAACTATGTCCAGTAAACACGATTTTGAGATTTTACAGCACTAAACAAACTCTCAACCTCAATTATCTACTACATAAGAAGGCAAAACTGATATATTAACAATGAGAGCAGTAACCTACCAACTTGTTAAAATAAAATGAATGCGTGAAAAAACCTAATTAGAGTATAAACACTAAAATTCAGAGATTTCAACCCTCAATTTTCAATCTGAAGTAACACGAAAAGAGAATGAAACCTGAAAATCTGGTACCGTCGTAAGCAATAACTAATCGCCATTTATAAGCTGGTAATGTCAGTTTCACCGATTGACCCTTATTTGAATCTTCATCCTTTCGACTGCAATTCTATTAGCAAAATTTCACATCAATTAGGGAACAAAACTAAAGTAAATTAGAGCAAAATAGCACATACTGAGATACAATTTGCTGAATTTTTCTCGAGATTTGAAAGTAATGGAAGCGCCAAAGCTGCTGAGAAACACATTCTTCATTAACGTTAGCTCAATTTTTCCAAAATGAATCCATGAATTTTTTTCAGCTGGTGAGCTTTGAGCAAAGATTATCAGAGTTTTATCTTTAGGCTAAAAACAGCTGAAGTCAAAAAAAAAAATTACACGATATATATAAGATATTTTAATTCTCACTTTTAAAATTAGTGAGATTTTAAATCTTTTAGATTGAGGATAACACTTTGTTTGGATGGTTATTGCATATTTTTTTCGTATAATATATTTTATTATATTGTGTTATATTATTTTTTTTATATTAAATATAATATTTAAGTAGATTAAATAATTTTATCATATATTCATAATTTAAATGATAAATTTATTTCTGAAAAAGTAAGATACTACGTAAGAGTTGTTATGAATATCATGAACAAAAGATAAAATATGATTACTATGTAATAATAAATAAACATTAAATGAGAAAAAAATATTAAAATAACAGTGTCATCACTATGTCAATTATTACATAAAATAGGTTTTTTCTTTTTTATTACCTAATGATGAATTTTAATTACCTTTTAATTATTCTTTTTTCTTTTCAATATTAAAATTACCATTGCTATAAATTTGAAGTAGTAGCAAAAAGATCAGATGATAGCTTTTTATAAGATGACTATAAAGTCTTTATATGATCTTAAGAGTAAATTAATTTTAGCGAATTTGAAAGTAGTTGAAATTTATCATGGAGATCAAATATTAAGTGAAGTTAAAAAAAAAACTGAATATGTTGAAGATATAGTTTATCGAAGTAAATGAGATTTGACTTGAAGTAGCTAGCGTGTCAAATTAAATGAAATTTGCCTTCGTTTATGACGTGTTTAGTTAGCGACAAATTTAGAGCACATCTAATGAAAGTTCATTAACTTTTGCAATGATTTAAGAAGTCAATTATTTTTTCCATTTTATTTTATGTTGAATCAAATTAATAACGTAACTCATCGGTCTTAAATTCTAGAATGATCTCTGTGACCGTGATTGTATATAGTGTCACACAATAATTTTGTTATCCACACAACTTAAGAGCTATGTTGCAAATTGTCTTGGTGTTACTAATTCATAAAAAAATAATTATTGTACATATATACATTTGATAAAAGTGTAACGATACAGAGAAAATTGATTCTTGTCTAAGGAGAAATGATCAATTCCTTCCAAAATTGTAAGTTTTCTTCATATTAGTTTCAATTTTATGTGCTTGATCAGATGAATTTTTCCCTTCTTGGTAGCTTTGCTGTTGCCTATTTTCTTTAATTGTACTTAAATTTTTCTCAAATTCTCTAAAAATATTGTCTTATTAGAGTTAGACAGTTAAGTTTGTGTCGTAAGAATCAATGATTCGTTGAGAATCATCTCTTCAAGCTTTAATGGACATAATTACGAATCAATGATTCGTTGAAAATCATCTCTTCTTCACGCTTTGATGGGCATAATTACTCAGTATTTATGTTTGGTAAAAAGTAGCAGTACACATAATTAGTTGAGGCATAGTTTACTTGAACATACCACAATTATATATGTTGTATTTTCCTTTTTCACATAATGTATTAAGTAATCCAAATGTGTGTTCCACAAATATATTAGGTATAGATAATTTATATAGAGAGATTTTGAACTTCGCGACCATAAGATTAAAAGTTAATTTGATGACTGGGGTATAGAATCTTTATTACTTATTTGCACACAATAGTTAGATGAATGATTTTAAACTTCATGGAGAAAAAAGTAAGTTTAACAGATGACTTCTGCTTATAAAAACGTTAAAAATTTAAGATTATTAATTTTTGAGATTATCAAGTACAATTTTCTTTTTATATATTTGCATAGTAATTAAAAGACAATCATCTTTTAACTTACTTCATACATAACTAGTTAAGAAGTTTCATTATTAAAATCACCATGATGGTAAATTTTGACTAATATAGATAGATTTTATAAAAAGATTACTAAGTCTGGAATATTCAATTTTCACTTCGTCTTTAAGAATGACGTCAATGAAAAACATAGCGTGTCAAAATAAATGAAATTTGACTTGGCGTGGCGTAATATAACATATTAAAGTACATTACATTTGAATTGATTTATAACGTATTCAACTAGTGACCAATTTAGAACAAACTGGATGAAAGTTCAGTTACTGTTGCAATACATTGAGAAATCAATATATTTTTTTTCATTTTGTTTTATGTGACTTCCAATTAATTTAAAAAAAAATCATAAATTTTAAATTCTAGATTCATTTTTATATTAATCATAATGATACGTTATATCACATTAATGAAGTGATTTGGTTCTTCACACAATTTAAAAGTTATATTGTAAATACCTATACAAAATGATTGTTCTATACACATCCGATAAAATTGAAACAACATGAAAACAATAAACTCTAGAGCTAAGTTGTAAATTGCGTTGGTTTTATCAATCTATTGAGAATGATTTTTCTCTACGCACATATGATAAAATTGAAACGACGCAGATAAAAACATCTCTAAAGAAAAAAGGGGATGAAAGTTGTATATCTCAAAATATTGAGAGAAGAATGACATTTATTCAAAGGTAAATTGACATTTTTGCAAAGTTTTAGGTCATAAAATGAAATAGCTCAAATTTCTCTCTATTTTTTTGCCATGAGAAGATAAATCAACAAAGCAGAAATTATGAGAATGCCCCATCTTTAATAGGTAATTTCATTTTTCCCCCAATTTTAAAGAAATCTAGAAACCCAATTTTGCATTTGTTCCCATTAATTTTCCCTAATTCTATTTCTTGTCTAAACTGAAATGATAAATTACTTCCAAAATTGTAAGTTTTTCTTCATATTAATTTCAATTCTGTGTGCTTAATTACATGTTTTATCCCCCTTCTTCCTGTTTTTCTTTGATTGTACCCAAATTTTGCTCGTACTCTTTCAAAATGTTGATGCTCTTATATGTTACTTTAATGAATATAGTTACTCATACTTGTATCCTCTAGAAAGTAGCAAGTATCCATACAATCAGTAAAGGCTTAGTTTGTCCATAAGTTATTTCGAAATAAATTATTTTGGATGTGGAATAGTTATCCATCACTAATGTATAAATAATGAAATAAATAATTTACCTGATAAAATAATCTCGCATTTTATGCTGGAATTATTATACTTTATACCTCAGACCTAAGCTATAAGTGAATTGATTAGTTTTAAAGTTGTTGCACTCATACCGAGTATGATCTAACACACACATAATATTTTTAGAAAATCCGAGCAAAATAGCGTAGCATTATAATTCCTTTTCCCCATGAGACTTTATCATTTTTAAGCTTTAGTGATTGAGTTACTCGATACTCGATGCCTGTGTTGGTGGAAGGTAACAAAGTATCTGTAGAATTAGTCGAGGTGCAATGTGGCCTGGGATCGAAGCTTAGTTTCAAAGTTATTACTCCAACTGTTAAAGACTGTTGTGTTGTTCCCCTTAGGTATAACTTGTTAGTACTTAATATGCTAAAAGGTTTCAACTTTTCAACTATTTATCTTTTGCATAGGTTGCTATTTTTGTTATGCAATTAGTTCTTAGTTATAGTATTGCTGCAACATCAGGAGCTGGTGTCAAATTGTTCGTCCAATCGTTGGTTTAGCATACATTTTTATGTTGCCTTCGTCGTGATGGCTGCAAAAAAAATCATTGCAATATGTCAATCTGGTGGAGAATTTGTGACGAATAATGAAGACGGTTCTTTGAGTTATATGGGAGGGAATGCACATGCTGTAGACATCGATGAGAATACGAATGTGGATGCCTTTAAGCAAGAACTAACAGATACACTTAAGTTTAACGTTGATAGAATGGCTATCAAGTATTTTCTTCCGGGGAATAAAAAGAAACTCATCACGGTATCCAAAGATAAGGATTTACAACGCATGGTTAACTTCTTCAAGGATTCCGAGCAAGTAGAAGTCTTTGTAGTTACAGAAGGAGTTGGTGCACCCAATGTTTCCAATATGCTTGCTAGCAGGTGTTTTTTCTTCTTCTTATGGTCGAGTTCAGTTTCTTTTCTTTCGTTTTCTTACTTGTATTGCTGCAGATATAAATAAATAGAAGTGTTCTCGCTCTAACGGTTTAAGATTTTAAAGGTAGTGGACGAGGTTTCTCAAGCTTCGAAGGGTGCTAAACCAAAGCATAAGCTTTAACTTATAAGGAAACATAAAGGGGTAAATGGTATTAGAGCAGATACGATTTTGAGCTCAATTATCACTCTTACCATTAGCAAGAATACTTCTACGTGGAGTTAGTCGATGTGTGTGTAAACTAGCTCGAACACCATGGTTGTTAAAAAGAAAAGAATACTTTCCATGTGCTTGGACCAAGTAAAAGAATCAAACCTGCACGTGAAGAGGCATGTTGCAGACATACAATTGTTCCCTATCTAACAACTTAAGGTTTTAGATGAGATAATACACATAACATATTTTGAACACGCATATCTTGAATATTGTTTTTTCGTTTACCTTTTTTCTACAAATAGTTAACCTTGAATTCCAAAATTTTCAGTTCAATGTTTGTGTTAGTGATTGCTTCAACTTAATGAGGGTGTTTGATAGGATGCATTAGAAAAAAATAACGCATGGATTAGCTTTGTGTATTACTAATGTCTGCATTACTAATGCACCCTATCAAACGACCCCAATATGTGAGAATCAGGACTTTCCTTTACTGCAATTTGATTTCTAATGCATCTGTGTCCTGCTGAATAATTCACGTCGATCAGGACAACTATGTCAGAGACAGCACTTTCTCCTGCTACCCCTGTGGATTTGACAAACCGTGACAGTCAGCTTGTGGTTGATGCACCATTAGATATTCTTCCGAGTAGCAATGACGACAAGCACCGTAGGGCAGCTACACAGTGGGAAAACACTATTACTGGTGTGGACCAAAGATTCTGTAGTTTTACTGAATTTCGTGAAGCCTTACATAAGTACTCAATTGCTCATGGATTTACATATAAATACAAGAAGAATGATAGTCACAGAGTAACGGTTAAATGCAAGTCTGAGGGTTGTCCTTGGCGTATATATGCATCAAGGTTGGCTACCACCCAGCTGATATGTATTAAGAAAATGAATAAAAACCATACATGTGAAGGAGCTGCTGTGAAAGCCGGATATCGAGCAACAAGGGGATGGGTAGGAAATATAATTAAGGAAAAGTTGAAATTTTCTCCCAATTACAAGCCAAAGGATATCGCCACTGACATTGAACGTGAATATGGCATTCATTTGAACTATTCTCAGGCGTGGCGTGCAAAAGAGATAGCAAGAGAGCAACTTCAGGGTTCTTATAAAGAAGCATACAGCCAGTTACCGTCATTCTGTGAGAAAATCATGGAAACTAATCCCGGTAGTCTTGCTACATTTGCCACAAAGGAGGACTCGAGTTTTCACCGGCTATTTGTCTCCTTTCATGCTTCAATATATGGCTTTCAACAGGGCTGCCGCCCTCTTCTTTTCCTTGATAGCACTGTTCTCTATGCAAAATATCAAGGAACCCTGTTGGCTGCCGTCGGTGTTGATGGAAATGATGGTGTCTTTCCAGTAGCTTTTGCCGTTGTAGATGAGGAGACAGATGACAACTGGCATTGGTTTCTTTCTGAACTTAAATCTGCTGTCTCAACCTCTCGACCAATAACATTTGTTTCTGCTTTCCAGAATGGTATAAATGAGTCATTGTCTGATATATTCAGCAAAGATTGCTATCATGGTTATTGTCTTCGGTACCTTGGTGAGAAATTATATAAGGATCTGCATGGGAGGTTTTCACATGAAGCAAGGCGTCTTTTGATCCAAGATTTATATGCTGCTGCTTATGCTCCAAAAGTGGAGGATTTCGAGCGCTGTGTTGAGAACATAAAGGCCATCTCACCTGATGCTTACAGTTGGGTCGTACGAAGTGATCCTGATCATTGGGCAAATGCCCTTTTTGGTGGGGCAAGGTATGACCACATGACTACTAACTTTGGACAACTTTTTCGTGATTGGGTATCCGATGTGAGTGAGTTTCCAATTACTCAGATGGTTGATGCCTTGCGAGGGAGGATGATGGAACTGAATTATACAAGGCGTGTTGATTCTAATCAGTGGCTTACAAGATTGACACCTTCTATGGAAGAAAAGCTTCAAGATGAGACGTCAAAGGCAATATCACTTCAGGTATTACACTCACATGAGAGCACATTTGAGGTCCGTGGTCAAGCTGTTGATATAGTTGATATTGATAATTGGGACTGCACCTGCAAAGCATGGCAGCTTAATGGGTTGCCTTGCTGCCATGCTATTGCTGTTCTCGAATGTCTGGGAAGGAGCCCATATGATTATTGCTCCAGATACTACACAACTGAGAGCTATCGTTTGACATACTCAGAATCAATCAACCCAATACCCCTTCTGGAAAAGCCCGTCATAGCTGAAGTAGACGTGGAAATCATGGTCAGCCCTCCTCCAACCAAACGTCCACCTGGCCGACCAAAGATGAAACAACCGGATACAGTTGATATACTTAAACGTCAACTTCAGTGTAGCAAGTGCAAGGGCCTCGGCCACAATAAGAAGACATGCGAGTAGGTGTTTCCGACACTCAAGCTTGCAAATTTTTTATCTATGTTTCCTCTAGACTAGCTTAGTTATATTTCTTCTGTTTCACCTTCCAATTCTTCCCATAAGTTCATTGTATTCAAATTGTTTCTATATTAAAAAAGGTAAAAATCATGCATATGTCATTTACTACTGCACTTACCACCTATTTGTTTTGGATGTTACTTTTTTCACATGATTTTACAGTCTTTCTAGATTAAATCTCCGTGTTGAAGTGATAATGGTGTTTTTCTCCTACGAATACTGTAGTGTTAAATCCTATCTCCATGTTGTGCTCTTACCTCCCTTTTCTGATTGGTTAGCTCTACTTGATATGTTTGGACAAACAATAGTAAGCCTTGGTTTATAAGTTGTCTAGTAAGATGATTTCAACGTCGTTTGTAAGTATATGCTGATATATATTTGGTTAGCTTTGATTGTATATTAACCTGCTACAATGATAAATATCTTTTATGCATATGGCGGTCTATGACTCAATGTCGTCATTTCTTTTGGAAGCAGGAAGGTAAATAAAATTGATGGATCTGATCCGCTACTTCTTACTGGCGCGGTGGTAGCTGAAGAACCTGAAGTCACTGCATGATATTTGGTATCTTCTCCTCCTATGTATATAAGAAAGTCTTTTGTCAAGTTTAGATACTAGTCTTAGGAAAAAGTGGATGGGGTATATCCAACTGTGAAATGGGCAGTTTGAATTCGTATAGCCAACCATGACTTGCTTGAGATGAAGGCGTAGTAGTAGTTGTTGTTTGTAATTCAGATTATGCAACAAGAATGATGGTGGTAGTTATAACAGCAGGATCAAATGATATTTTCAAGTCTTCGACCATAGCTTTCTCGAGTATCTACCTTGCAGGACAGACAACAGATTGCCATAAACAAATCAAAAACGCGCTTGTTTGGATGGGAATAATATGATGCTCCAAGGGCATTGTGATATCGAAAAATGATTGAATGATTCAAAGAGTTTGCTCCCATTCTATCAGCAGTAGAAATATACTTCAAGAATGTATAGAGATTCAAGTATCTCTGCATATTTTCATGTGTTAGTACTTTGCTTTGAATGTTGTCAATGTTATTTAGTGTGAGATTATAATATGATAGGTAGAATAGAAACAGGGATAATGTATTTCTGGCTTCAAAATTAATGGACTTGTACCTTTAAAATTTTGTGCTTTTGGTCTTGGGTAAACTAGTTTATCAATATGGCCCAAGTATATATTTTGGTTGTATATATTGTGTATAAGAATAGTGTATATATTTGGTATAAAGTATAGGCATAATACATAAGTGTACCTTTTTATCTGTCTCAACTATCAACTTTGGGTCTGCACAAGTTTGCACTATATAGTTGTATGAGTAAACACATGTGTTTTATCTGGCAAAATATAAATCGGCTTGATTGTATTTCACGTGAATTGCCACGTATAGGACGTGTGTATCTACTTACTCAACTTTATACAAGTTTATACTTCTACTTGTGCACAACAGAAGTTAAAGGGCATATATATATCAATTGAGGCTAAGCTAAATGGCATGTTTACGTGTTATGCTTACGTGTTATGCTTGGAAGTATACACTATTTATACAAAATGCACATATTTCGCATAAGAAAAACTACATAACTAAACAAACATCCGTAATATATTTATTAAACCACACACTACTTTTTAAAGAATCAGACAATCACACACTACTTTTTAATTTTATAGCAGATTATGTAAATCCTTCCTCTCGTTCGTTTCTCCCCTCCCTCTCTTTCTAGATCGTCATCTTCTTTAGTAGTCGTGTTGATTGATTGTGTAACTAATCATAGTCTTACTTAACTCTGCCCCTGATACAACATCCTAGCTTCGCCCCCGATACTATAGCATGTGATAAACATGATTTGATATAAGTAATTTTCTATCAAAACTAATCCATTATTTCAACTTAAAATATATGAAATTTTAAAATATGTTAGGAGTAGTTTCTAAAGGCTCATAATGTTTTCACTCAACAACATTTCAATTGTTTATTCACATTCACTTAATTTCAAATGTTTATCTTTTTTATAAACCATTTAATTTCCTACATGATTTTGTAAAAATAAAATAAAAATGTCTCTTCCAATTATTAGACATTTGACCAATTGACATGAAAAAAAGACAATTTTTCCACCTCCACTTTAATATTGAATAACATTTTCAATGGGTACTAATTAATGATTAATCATTTAACTATCATGTCTAAAATGTGTGATTAAAAAAATACTAGAAAATATGAAAGGAATTTTGATGAAAGTAAAACCCCACACAAAAGTAAACAATGTAGTTAGATAGTTAATTCTTTTTTGGTGGCTTTTTGACTTTGGTTTTGATTTACATTATTAAATTGGTGACATAAAATAATTATGACAAATAAAATATTTTTGAAATTGTTTTCGAAAGAAACAAAAAAAGTGATTTTATTTAAAGATTTTTGAGCATAAGCGATTCAATTTATTATATCTGAATCTCCTTTTTATTTTTATCGTTTGATGAATGTCAAATGTGAAAATATTCACATTGCTATAGTTGTAGTTGGCAGTCCTAGGTAAGTTGCGATAAAAATTCTTGTTGGAATAATCAGTGCTTCAATTTTCGAAAAAAGAAATAAATTGACATGCTTATTATAAACCTTATATAAATAGATTAATTAGGACATGTTTATTATATTTTCGTAGTTTTTCTGTTTAAATATAACTTTTGGTAATTAAATTTTATGTAAAAAAATTAAATATTGTTCATACTCAATAAATGAAAATAAAATTAATGTAATAACTAAATGCCACCAAGATAGAAAGAACAAGAAGAAATTTAAGATAAAAGTATAAAACTAGTAGAAATTATATGTTTTTGTTATTATTATTATAGTACTAATAAATCATTTAATAAACATAATCTTATTATTTCACAACCTAGAACATAACATATATAGTTCACTTTAATTCAACAAATATTACGAATTTATATTTTACAATCTCGTTATACATTATTATCAAACCAAAATTATGTATATTCATCATATATCTTATAAAATTATTTACTTTTTTCTTCTATTTTAATATGACATTCGCTTATTATATGCTTCCATTTCTAAAAAAATTATCAATTTACATATTTGTTAGTTCTTTTCCTTCATGTTGGGTTTTAAAAAGGTGTGAAATAAAAAATGAAGAGTTGCGACTTTTATGAAGAGTTGTAACTTTTATGAAATGTTGCGACTTTTATGAAAAGGTCTGATTTTTATGAAAAGTTGCGACTTTCATGAAAAGTTGTGACTTTTATGGAAAGTTGTGATTTTTATGAAAGTTGACGACCTTTCTGAAAGATTGTGACTTTTTCAAAGGTTTGTGACCTTTCGGTAAGGCACAATAAGATTCTTTTCGCACTACCTTTTTTTTTCTATAATTTGAGGGATTTCCTCTCATTTTAATATAAAATTCATGGACTTCTTCTTCAACTACTAAATCTAGTATTTTAAGTGTACTTTACTGTCGTTGAGTGATTCCCTGACACCGGAGCTTTTGGTATTATACTCTGGTGATTGAGATCATTTTATCCTGAGAGGTCATATTCCAAACCAAACCTCGGATACTAGAGGGGAATAATTTTCTTAAGGGGACACTATGAGTTCAGTGTACTTGATCTTTTTCCTATTAAAATTTTTCCAGATTCTGGTACGTGTTTTACAAATTTTAGATTTGTGAATTAATTTCAGTTCTTCTATTCTTTTGTTCTTCACTGGTTCATTAAACTTGGTAACTTCGTGTTTCTGCAAAGTTTGTTGGAATCAGTAAGATACTTTAGATACATATTAACAACAATTTATCTTTAAGAAAAATATTTCGTATATTTTTTTTAAAATCTGTTTCTGATTCTAGTTTCGCTACTAGTTTTAATTTTCTAGTTATGAAAATATTCTTAAACTTTGTTATCTTACAAAAATGTTCAAAGTTTTGTTCTAAGCATGTTTGAAATACAAAATAAACAACACTTCATCCATCCCGTCTTCAATAATAATTTATAACATTAATTATTATTATTATTTTTAACAATAATAACATTGGTTCCCCCATACGAAAGATTAGAGCCACAAGAATGGCGTGGTTGATAAATAAAGGTAGAAAATAAGAAACATCACACATGCATAAAATTGACAATTGCTTCACTTTCTTTCTTTCTTTATTTTTTATTTTAATCATTTAAATTAACAACTCGTAAATCGCACGAAAGAGTTAATTAATATTAGATAAGTTTAATACGACGAGTTCAATTAAAATGACAATAATAAGGGAAATTAATAATGGTATCCCATACTTTTATTGGATACCATTACTAAACTAATTCAGCCACTCATGAGAATATAAATTTTAGGTTAATATTATATATTATTGGGTAAAATGAAAAAGTATTTTAAACACTTAAAATTTAAGTCAAAATAATAAAAAATAAATAAAAGTCATAATCTATATGTCCAATCAAACAAGCCAAAAGCCCTATTGAATCGTTTCTAGTAATGTGAATTATTTTAGAAAACAGTTCCAAATATATTAAATTTTGATCAAAATTGCTATAATAATTTTAAATTCTGGGTAGGATTTATTATTCCTGTACTATTTAATACTGTATTTTATATATAGGTGTCCACGTGAACATTATAAATATTGTCGCATTACAAATAGTAACTTGTTCAGCTGGATATTCATATATCTTTAAAATATATGATTAAATAATGCAGAAGGTAATAAATCCTGCCCAAAGTTCGAGATTGTTACAATAATTTCGATCAAAGTTAAGATATATTTCAGACTTTTTTTCCAATTCTTCTAATAGCATAGTCAATATGAAAACAAATGATTTTTTTTATATTTTTATTAATAATTTAACTCTAAACTTTCAATTTTCATTTATAGTCACATAATTAATATCTACCATTTGTTTTGATCACAAGTTTTCCTTTTTAACAAAATCCTTTATTTTAAACTCTGTATTCAACTAATACTTTGATATAGATTGAGACTGATAGAATATACTTTATGAATAACGTATTTCTTACGTTCAATTGACTAATTTTTTGTTAAAATAAATTACTTATCTTTACTCTCCAATACATGACACACTTAATTATCTTCACAATATATTCATTTAGATCACATATAAATATTTTTATAATAATATTTTTTGTTTACGTACGAACAAAACTTAAACTTATTTAGGTGAAAAATATTTTCTTACCCACTCTTAGTATAACTATACTTTCTCCTCTTACATTATGTTTGGATCATTATTATCCATTGTATTGTATTGTATCGTTACTATGCCTACAATATTTGTTTTGATTGTTACTTAAAATGTATTGTATTGTATTGTTAAATTTCGTTGTTACGTAACAATGAAAACTTCTATTTTATGGAACAACCAATTTAGTGTGTTCCATTGTTACTTAATTTCTCTTTCCAATTATATATTTACATAATATTTTAAATACTATTTTTATCCTTTATTTTAATTATTTAAATCTAGTCAAGCCTCCTACCTAGAATAATTAGGATATTTTAGTAAATTTATAAATTTTAATACAATACGATACGATCAAACCAAACAATTAAAATGTTATTAAACAACAACAAATAATACAGTCTAGCCAAGTATTGTATCTACCATACAATACAGTACAATACATTATGAAACAATCATATTAAATTTATTTGAAGAATAATTTGCGTGGACGTTTTATTTTCCTAAATGCTAATAATTTTTGTGAAGAAAATAGGTTTTTGGAAATATTTGTTGATTATAACATATATAATGATTATCTATATTACATTTTACTTTTCAAGAATATCCCAAGAAATATTTTATTTCTATAGGAATAAGAATATTCTTAGTATCTTTTGTAATCTTCAATATAGTAATCTTCCTAAATTTTAAAATAATTATACATAAATAATTTTTAAGGATATCTCAGTAATTTTAATATATAAAAGAGTACTTTCAATTTGTTTTGTCTTTATTTTTGGTTTCTAATTAGTTTAATAAAATGTTACTTTTCTTATTTTAACACTTTTAAAATCTATTTTTTCATTTCTATATATAAACCTTTAGTTTATGATTTTATGATGTTAAAAATTTTTCTTTATTTTCTTAAATTTACTTCAACTCAGTACTATCAATTTAAATATGTTTGATTAATATAAATATCAAACAATAAATTTTACAGATGTTTCATATAATTTTCGTCATTTTTCAAAATGTATTTTTTTAAAAAATATTTGTCTTCGTGTGTCATTATTCTCCTTCTATATCTTGGTATTTTTTTATATTTATTTTTGGACTGCTTAGCTTTTTTTAAATTCTTCTTTCTATAGTCTATATAAGACAAAATTTTATAAAACCGTATTAATTTGTAGTATCAAAATCATAAAAAATATATATTTTTTTTCATTGATAGGAGAATAATTTGCGTGGACGATTTAATTTTGCTTTTATATATATATATATATATATATATATATAATTTCAAATCAATAAATAGATATAAAATATGTGTTTTTCATACATACACTTACCACATCAACTATGATTCAATGACATGATTGTTGTCTTGAACTTTTAAATGTTAAAGTAAGATAGGTCGATTTGATATAATTGTCAAGTGTGGGTCATTATATTTAAATAGATGTTGATGCGGATAAGAAATTTCGATCTTAATAATACGTGTCAGAGTTTTATATATGTTATAAGCGGAGTCTTTAATTTGTATATGGTTTTAGATTATTTTTTGGTTAACTTAGTTTTAACCATTTTCTTATTATGGTATTAAAGTCAGACTCGTTTTTATTTTTAATATACATGATATTTGAGCCCTGATTATATTGTTTATGTTTCACATGTTCAATCCTTAGCGTTTATGTTAGAGGGTGTTAAAGTTTCACATCGATTGCGAAAGAGCAATCGCTTGATGTCTCGCCGTATGGTTTAAGCAATCACATCTCATATACCACCTTTTAAGATTGAATTGAATTTAAAATCTATTTTCTCGTCATAATATTAATTTGGATCAAACTAATTTTAACTTTTGATTTTTCAGTGTTCGACTTTCATATTATATTACTCACGCGGCTAATAATGGATCCAATAATTTGAGAAAAGGGGTATCCATAGAGAAATTTCCTAGAAGATGCATGAGTATAGGCTCTATCTAGTGGGGATTGAAAATTCTTTTTGATGATTCAATTTTTTTAGTAAAACACGGCCTGTTTGAATTTCGATGTCTCATCCTTTCTTCGTACTAATTTCTAAATTTGTGTACCAAAATTTTCTACACAAGAAAACAAATAAACTCACATCATTAAGAGGTTAAAAAAAAATCAAATATATCAAAGTAACATAGAAAAAGAGGCACCACACAACAAAAAAAATTTCATATTCTTTTTTGATCATAAAAGGCTAAAATATAAGAAATAAGACAAATTAAAATGTTTTTTCTTCCTTCAGACAAAGCTTTTTTTTTTTCTTACATTATGTTTTCATAGCTGTATAGGGTTTATTTTCATTGTCCTTTTCGACTTTTATTACTATATGTTATTTTTTATATTTTTGTTATCGCATTATTTTGTTTGTTATTATTTTTTTTGTGTTATTTTCTGGATGTTATGTAATGATTTCTTTATTATTTTTCTCTGTTATTGTTGAGTTATCCTTTTGATACTTGTGTTATTGAAGTTGAATTTTTTAAAAAAATTATATCTCTATGCGAGATGAATAAAGTCTGATAACACTCTATTAATCTTTCCAAATCTCGATGGTAAAATTAACTAGATATATTATTATCGTTATTATCTAATATTTGAACTCTCAAATCAATTCTTCTTTGACAATTTGATCAATTCATTGTTTTTCAACCTAACCAAAAAGAAATTAATAAATAGAATTTGAGAAGGGTGGTATGTATAAATATTTATTTAAATAAAATATTTTTGAAAGACTCTCTATTCAAGTATTAAAAATTAATTAAGTAAAGTAAAAATAATAGAGAAAAAGTCATGTTAGGAAACAATTTTTACAAAATGTGACAATTACAAATAATACGATAACTAAAGAAAAAAAGTAACTATATTATGGGAAAATTAATATAATCTAAAAAATAATAATAACATAAGAAAAGATTAAGCAGGAAAAAACCATTCTAATTTATATAAGAATCACATAATTAATTAATTAGTCTCTTTTTTTCTTTCTATTAATAAAAAATTCGTAATTGGTCAAAAAGGTAAAAGTTGTATTATTTTTTGTTTGTTTGTTTCATCAATTTACTAATAAAATAAGGTTGAACAAGTCAAAGAAAAAACAAGTAACTAAATAATTTAATTTTTTTACAATAATAAATACATTTTTAAAATAAAATATTAGTATACTTCATTATCAATTAATTAATATGGTGTATGTAGCAGGTAAAATTCTTTTTTAATTTTTTTAAAGTTATTCATCTCATTCTCATAATTAACTTTTGGGTGGCATGATAATTTAATATTATTTTAATTATTGTCCAACCACTTTGCTAAAATAAATCTTTCATAAATCCAAAAGGTCATATTGAGTAGTATTAGTTAACCACTAAAAAGTAACTAGTGTCCAACTTTTCTAATTCACTTTTTGTGATTGACTTTGATTGGACATAATTAATTGACATACATTAATGTGTATTATATCTTTTTTGAAACTAATTAAATTCTTTGAATTTGAAAAAAAATTAATACCACTAATAAATATTGGTTCAATTGAAGATGCAAAAGAGTTAAAACCTTAGTCAACCTAAGAGTCATACATTTTAATAATTTGAAGCTACACCACTTGCACTTGCTTGTTGTTAAAAATTAATCATTAAATTAAGCTACTAGTTGTCCTCCCCTTGTTCATCCTTTTTTCCCGTTGTTTAATAAGAAGTTTCGAGTTTAATTTTTTTTTAAATACAGAGTTATTTTTAAGAGGAAGTGTTTTATTCTATAGTATTGAACTTTAGCGCGATCCAAATCTAATCCGACTTCAACACAAATAGAGAACACCAGATGAAAATCAAAAGAGTATGATCTTCGCGTTTGAAAGAATTAAATGAAAAAACATGTTAAAACTCTTTCTTAAAAAGTTTTGAATAAGCACGTTTTTACTTAATTAGTGAAAGGAAGTAAATTATTATTTTAAAATAAGTTCTGCATGCAAAGTCATAAGTCATTTAGTTTAAGTGTGTATTTGACAATTCCGTTATAGTTTAGATGTATTTCTATACTTTATCTCTCTCTTTTTTTCTTCAATTATCAGTACGAGACTTTGTTCGTTCACCAATTAAAACTTATAACATACATCTCACAAATTAACTACTATCGATCTTATCATACGTGTACCTACATAAACTTGATCACATGATAAAATACAAAATTTTAATTCTTAATTTTATATTATCAGTATGATTTATCGAGTTGCGTATAATTGAGACCTAAGGTTGCCACTTGCCCAATAATCTTTGTCTTTGAAATAGATAACATCTCAATCATTAGTACACCTAATTATTACATCCTAATTAGTAATTATCAAAAATAAATTAGGGTTTTGTTTTAGTATTTATTTACTTCTCCACTTGGCTATTGTTCGACATATCAACAACATTAATCATCAGTATTTGATTATTTACTAGTCTTCTCTTCGCCTTTTTGAACTTTAATTAGTCATTAACCAATCAATTTTATATTCATTTTTTTAAAAAAATTAATTAATTAATCATTAATTAACTAATTTTCTCTTTCACTTTTTTGAACTTTACTCATATATGGATAAGAAGAATTGCGTATGTTTGATGTGAACTTTTCATTTTCTTATAAGTGGGGCATGATAATTAATCTATCAAATGCTAACCTACTTATTCTTTTAAATAATAATTGAGTTTGCGTTGCTATCCTTCGAGGAGACACATGATAAATCTTGCTTTAACGTAATAGTCCATCAATGAACATAAAAATACAAATCGTTCACTAGACGATCAAGCTCTATATGATAAGCTTAAAAATAAAAACATTCAGTATATTTTTAACCTATGTCCCTTATACTTTTTATAAATCTCTTATGAAATCAGATCTCCCGTTGAATAAATTTGATCGCTAATAACATATTTAAAGTCATATATCTAAAAAAATAATAACAAAACATATTTCCCACCCTTTTGTTGAGTTGAGAAGCCAATTTAAATAGGGTACGTAAGAAGGAAAAATGGCCCTTTCATATAACTCAATCTCATATTAATATGGATAATGATGTATATACTTATACTAAATAAAATAAATTAAATGTTCTAGTTGAACAAAATTTAAGATTATTTTGCTTCACTTTTTGGATACATTAAATATGTAAATATGTCCCTACTTGAGAGTTTTATTGTAATTATATATCTCAAAGGATTAAACTAAAATTTACGTGGCATATAGGCTCCATGAAATCTATTTTAAGTTTCTTAATTATTGTAAAATAATATATACCTAATATGTTAGCTACCAAAGTATATAATAATGTTTTTTTCTCCTTTTTTTGGGAAATAAAATATGATTTTGGCCATATATATGATTATTTCCCCTTCATATCGTGGCATGGTCAACAAAATTAGTTATGTTAGAGTTTATTATTTCCACTTTATTAATTGAATTTTTGCTTTATATATAATTATGAATTATATTCTATATATACATATTTATTATTATTATTATTATTATTATTATTATTATTATTATTATTATTATTATTATCCTTGCTTAATCTGCTAACATTTTTTTCCTTCAAGTTCAAGCAATATATCACATATAGCTTGCAAGTTTCCTTTGGCTTCTTAGTTTGTTAATGCATGCTTAGCAATACATATTACATAAATAATTATTTAATGTACTTTATTATTTAATAATTTAATATGATTGTGACAAGATTAATTCGTATAACTGATCACACTCTTCGTTTGATATGCTAAGGGAGGTTATGAAGTCAACTTATTGGTTAATTTGAAAAGAAAATGCACGAGTATCTTCTTAGAGACACGCTTATATTATATTAAGGTGTTAAAACTATACTGAACATATTTTATAAATAATTTTCTACCCTTTTTCGGCCTACATGGCACTATTTTATGGGTCCAGCGCGTGTTGACATTTTTTCTAAAGCTAGTCATGTAGATCGAAAATGATAGAAAATTATTTATAAAATAAATTCAGAGGATAATAAGACCTTAGTATAATATAAGTGTGTATTTAAGATTTCGAGCATAGATTAAAAATACTTATATATATTTTTCCTAATTTGAATATGCACCCCCCCCCCCTTCCTTTGTACAAGTTTGTTTTGATTATATATATAGGCTTTTAGAACAATTATATTTTATATTCGATTCTCAATTAATATTTTAAAGAAGTACAAGATTACTTACTTTTCAAAAGATTTTATTTCGTAAGAAAACATGATCCATCATAACAAACTCACCTTAAATAAATACTTGATTTCAAGCAAAAAAAAAATATTCTCTTTATTTTAATTTATTTGACACATTTCATTTTTCGAGAATCAAACAGTTTAATTTAATTAAAAGAATCGCACTAGATCTCATTTTTAAAAAAATAATATATATACACACATACACTACGTAAAAAATACTATAAGTAACAGTAATTATCAAACTAAAATATTTAAAATATATATAAAAAATTTATAATCAAAAATAAATTTATTTAAATCTCAAAATTCAAAATATGTTACATTAAATTAAAACTCGAAATAATTATAAAATATTTAATTGTAAAATTAGTATTAGC
Source organism: Solanum chilense (assembly GCA_032847665.1). Lineage (NCBI taxonomy): Eukaryota > Viridiplantae > Streptophyta > Magnoliopsida > Solanales > Solanaceae > Solanum > Solanum chilense. The sequence goes on from CM064967.1 coordinate 67,973,561, forward strand.
ATTATCATGTCCAATATTAAAACTATTAATTCCTTGCACTTTTTGCCTAATGTATGGATGATGTTGATCCCCTATTGATTGGATGTTAAAGAAAATAAAATATAACATCACTTTTTAAAAGTTTATTTTATGTGGTTTTCTATTTTTCTACTCTTACTTTTTTTTTTTTACTTAAAAGGTAATGCTCTTTCTTTTTCTTTGTCAAATTATATTGTCATCATGTTTTAAACACTATGGTGGTCTGGAAAGTGACATTTTTCCACATAAAAATAAAATAAAATGTATATTTATATGGTGTTTTTTTCACCATATTAAAAATGAACTTTGAGAAAATATAGACTTCACACTTGGCATCACGATTACGAGTTATCTTCTAGTCTGATTCTTTTTTCATTTTGAATGGTTTAAATTCGTGCCTAAATATTATTCGGTTGAAATTGTGAAGAGAAAAAAATGAAGTTGAAGTTAAAACTATATAAGCTGTTACGAGTCATCGTTTAGTCTAATTTTTTTTTTATTTTGAATGATTTAAATTTGTGTCTAGATATGATTCGGTTGAGATTGTGAAGGAGAAGAAAAATATAAGGTTAAAATCATCTTCTAGTCTGATTTTTTATTTTTCATTTTGAGTGGTCTAAATTTGTAATTTACAAAAAAAATTATAATCACACAAATATAAATATAAAATAATTAACAAACTACATCCTCAAAATAAAATAAAAGATCCTACAATATGATTTTTTAATAACCTCTTGCATGTGTGGAGAAGGTTGTGTTATAAGTAAAAAACAAAAATAGATTTTTTCCTTCTCATATCAACCATCCATGTCATTTTCTAATTAATGAAATATCAACTTTTGTTTTTAATTAGAAATTTTGAGTCTGAGATATGATAATGAAAAAAAAAAACGATGGAAAAAATTCTTCCTCAATAGCTAGCTACATAAATTTAAATTAATCGAAATTACAATACGAATCCTAATAATTGATGATGAAAAACACACACACAAGGAGTTGTCACTAAACTAGTTGTTTCCTCCTCAAATTTGGTGTGTGGTCCATGTCTCTTTGCATGTGTATGCATGACATTTGTCTTGTGAAGAAAATTACCAATAGGGAAATATATTTAATTTAGGTACACATATATTGATGAGATATTTTTATATGGCATAATACATAAATTTGCCTTTTTAACTTTGGTTCGAATCACATATATGCTCTTCAATTTTGAGTTTGCACAAGTAGACATTTAAACTTGTATAAAATTGAGACACACACGTCCTACATGTCATTTTTTGTCCTATGTGGTGTCTACGTGTATTTTGTCATGTAGGACTCATGTGTTTATTTGTTTAAAAGTTCGATAGTTAAAGTTTCTGTCTGTGCATCATGAAAGTTAGAGATCAAAGTTAAAATTTGAAGTCAAGTTTAGAGTCAAATATATGTATTATGTCTTTTTATATTATTGATGTGTCTACTAGTTTACATGTAACTCGAATTTGGATATGACTCGTTATGTATGACAGTATCTGAGTATGTATTTAGAGTTGAAAGAAATAAAGATCGATTCAACTCTTAAGCATGTGACAACATTTTTATGAAAATAAGATCATGTTATTATGGGTGTCTTTTTTTAACTAACTATAAAAAAAAATATTACGGATGTGATTGATATAAAGAAAAACATTAAAAAAAATTTTACAAAATAACTTAGTATTTGGTTGTTGAGTAAATTATTTTGCTCTAATTTTATTGTATGGAGAAAAAAAATTCGATAAAATATTACAATCACAAGAATATTTTCATATATAAGTCACTTGAAAAGTCACTTTCCACAAATTAAAAGAATATATTATAATTTAATCAAATTTGAAAAAGTTAGAATAGCGTGAAAGATAAAGAGTATCAAGAATGTACATCAATCAAATTTTGTGAGTTCGAAATTTAAGGAACAAAATTATTTTTTTTCATCTCAAAAATACGTGTCTTATTTCATTTTATAAGAATCAAACTATATTAAATTTAATTGATATTTTAAGATAATTTTTTCTCATCATATGAATGATTTTTGTATGAGAAATCATAATAATAATTCATGTACAATTTTTTTATAAAATTTAAATTATTAAATTAATTAACTCTGAAGATTAATTAAACTAACTCACGCAAAGTGAATTATGACCACGAATTATATGAAACAAATGAAGCAGGTATTGATAGTAAAGTTCTAATAAATTTTCTACGTATCTATAATAACTATTTTAACACAAATAACATAAAATAAACTATATTCACATAATTTAACTGAATTTATATATGGACTTCTAACTCCGCCCCAAACTCGTGGTCTATGTGGCTCATGAATGATGTATCAAATTATGAATCATTCAATGCAATTTGACTAATTAAACAGCCTTTTATCCTCCAAATTAATTGAATTTATTTCGACCATAACATGTTTCTAGGGTTGTCAATTTGTCTGTGATTCATCATATTTGTCTATTCACTTCTTTCCTAGTCATTTCTTTAACTTATTAATTGGTCTGAAAATTTCTTTTAGTGGACATGTCACATTATTACTTTTCACTTTTTAAAAAAAAAAAATGAAAAGAAAAAAATGAATTAGATTAATGATTAAGATGTTATTTTTAGATATATACAAACACTAAACAACATTTGCTTGCATTTAAAAATAGATTAAGACATTTATATTTGAGTAAAATATTTTTTTTTAGATTTAATAGCTAAGATTGTTTGATTTTAATATACGAATATGTATATCTATTTATTTTAAAACATAATAATATATAATTCAAACAAAAACAATGTAATTAAATATAGGGAAAAATTATATATTTAATATAATAAAACAACACATTTTTGTGGAGATGGTCTTGTACATAGTGGTGGTATATAATTGTGAATTGTGATAGTTGGTGTTAGTGGTTAGAAATGTTACGGGGATAGTTGAGATGGTTGGTGTTAGTAGATTGTGATGGTGGTGGTGATAATCGTAATGATAGGGTTGTTGATATGGTAATGGACACTGAAATATGACGAAAAGATGCAATGATGATTGTTGATAGTGATGATTGTTATGATAGAATGTTAATGCTAGTAGTTAATATAGTTGATGTTGGTGGCGGCTAAAGTGTGTGGTGGTTGATAATGATGTTGGTACGATGATAGTTGAAGGAATGGGCATGATGATGGAATGGTTAGTAGTAGGGATTAGTTGTGGTGATGGCAAATATGGTTGATTGTAATGACGACGATAATAATAACGGTGGGGATAGCACCAATAGATTTAATTATAATGATGAAGATGATAAGTGTGGTAACGATTAACAGTAATAATAATTCATACCAATGATGGTTGACAGTAGTATATTGATTGTGATAACATGGATGATTAATGGTGATAGTTATGCCCGGCACCAACGGTGATGGTTGATGTAGTGGTTGTAGTATTTGTGATGACACTATTGAAGAAGAAAGAACCTAACGATTGGAACATGTTAAAGGAACATGTCCAATGAAGCTGACGACTAAAACATGTCCAACGAAGCTGATTAAAGTGTCTACAACAAATGTTAAGTTACAAGCTCCTTATATAGAAGAGAATTGTAGAGTCCTAAGTTAACTATACTTAGAGTCCTACTACAATACTTATTACTACTATAATAACAATTATAATGCAATTATAAATAATTTGAATCCTAATTGTACTATAATTCTAATAGTAAGCCTAGTCGCAATATAATCCTAATCAACTTCAACTAGTACAATAAGTAGCAGCCTAGTCGATATAATAGCCTAATCCTAGTGTGACTCAAATTCTACAGCAATGCTGTAAAGTCGTCAATTAGCTTCCTTCTTCATCAACACTTGTTGTAGACACGTCAGTCAGCTTCGTTGAACATGTTCCAATCTCAGATTCTTTATTCTTCAACAGACACTGGTACTTAAGTAAAAATTATTCACACAAAATATATTTTATTGATATCAAGACGTTACTTAAAATCGTAATAATTAAAACTTGTTCAAACGAAATAAGTGCTTAATCTTAATATAATTAAATGCATTTAATAATTTTAAATTTGAACCATTCAAATCCAAACCTCCATGAAATACAAGTAAAATGAGGTCTTAATCATCAAATTCTACAACCAAATACAAAGGCAATTTCAGGGCTTAAGTCAATGAGTCTAGCTTGTGTTTTATGACAGACAACCACTAATTTTGGGATTGATAAATTATACATATTGTTAATTCCCGTATAAAAAATAGAATTTGAGCCAAAGTTACTATATAGTAATAAATCTAAAACGTTTGGGGTAGAAAAACCTATTCTCAAGAACTAGTTTATTAAAATTAATTAATCATAATAATATTTTATTCTTTCATTCGAAATTCTCAGCGTGAACCGTAGAAATAAAACAAAAACTTACGAAGTGCACTTCCACTTTGAGTAGACCTTACACCGCAACTTTTTATTAATCACATCAAATTCTTGAAAATGATTTGAATATCGAATAAAAAAATAATAGTCAAATCTTTCGATGAATAATTGATTGCATTTACACTTCTCAAATTTATGCACATTTATTTTTCAACTTAACATATATATATATATAATATTTTTAAAATGCAACCAGCTGGCTAAAATTATATCGGAATCCTTAACAATCACAATGCCCTATCATGCAATTTAAAACGAGTTAAGTATGATAATTAAAATAATTAATTAAATTCACCTTTTATATAAATTTCTTCTAAAATTACACAATAATTTAAAGAGATAATGCACAAGTATATCTTTAACCTATGTTTGAAATCTCAGAGACACACTTATACTATATTAAGGTCCAATTATCCTACTGAACTTATTTTATTAATAATTTTCTATCCCTTTTCGGCCTACGTGACACTATTTTGTGGGCTCATTGTTGGTTGCCTTTTTTTAAAAGATAGTGTCACGTATGCTGATAAGATGTAGAAAATTGCTTCTAAAATAAGTTCAAGGGGGTAATAGGACCTTAGTATAGTATAAGTGTGTCTCTGGAATTTCGGGCTTAGGTTGAGGGGGTAATTGTGCATTTCCCTAATTTAAAAGAATGAATCCTTCGATATGGCTCACTTAGTTTGGAGGATGATTATCTATATAGATGCTCAGAATTGATCCCTTTCTATACATTCTGAGTCAAACTTATCGCACAGAGCTTGACTAGTACGATTCACATTCCGTATGTAATTCACATGCTATTACACATAGTAAAATTTTATCCTGGTATACACAGAGTGCTCATCACGTAATACGAAACTTATTTAAGAATTTATTATAATATTAAATTTTTATTGAAAAAGGTTAGAAAAGGCGACTAAAACGAAATCCAAATACATTGGAAGAAAATGGGGATACACATGTGTGTGTTTTCATGCCTTAGACATATCATATGATATATAATTAATAACACAATGTATAATTAAATATTACTCTATATGATACCACGTCTGTATGAATAAATTAATTAAAAAAACTATATTGTAATAAGATTTTACTATTATTAAATTTGGTGAAGAAATCCAGGAACACGTCGCCGAAATCTTTTTCATATTTTCACATTTCTTTTTATTTTTATAATATGAAGCACGACTTTATCATTAAGTAATAAATAAATAACGATAGTATTCAGATTCTTCGTTCTTAATTAGAGGTCATGTTTTTATTATAAATTTAAATATAATCAAATTTTAGTACACGTACAAAATATTGAATGAGAATTGGAAGATATTAGATATTTGGAAGAATTAATTTAGATTTTTTGTAGATATATTTAGACAGCATTTATATTCTATCCTCTTCGGATTTTATTCGAACTAAAATATTGAATGAGAAATGGAAGATATTAGATATTTGAAAGAATTAATTTAGATTTTTTGTAGATATATTCAGACAACATTATATTCTATTCTCTTCGAATTTTATTTGTAAATCTCATTAATATTGTTGTTATTGTTATTTTCAACGCCTCTTTTTCAATATTCATTCCATAATTACTAAACAAACCTAACTCCAAGTGGATCTTTGATTTAATAAAGAAAAAGATAGGATAATGTGAAAGGTATGGTATATATATAAGAGCTCGATATTTTTATTAATAAATTCAGATATTTAAAGAGTACAAGAATAAAAGAGTAAATTTATTATAATATAGATTATAGTACAGTTGTGAAATTGTTTCATCAATAATTAAAGTTTTTGAATTTAAAATATCTTATTGGGAGCGTTACTTTCGAATGAGCCTTGTAATACGTGACAACATGTGGTGCGAAACTTAATTAAAGCCAAAATAATTAACTACTCAATCATTTAAAAAAAAAATTAAGCTAATTACCAATATATGAATACTACTACTAGATTATTATAATTTTCAATACAAATATAATAATCTCTTCTTTTTTTTCCTACAAATATATCTATCAATACAAGCAATTATTTCCACTCAAAAAATCCTACAATTATAAGTATTTGCTTATAGGCAAAAATAAACCAACCACACAAATCATGATTTTATTAAACGAAACTGAAAACATAAATTTGACAAAAGGATATTATTTTATTATTAATATTACAAAAGTATGGTAGGTGGGGATATTTTCTACATTACAATTTCTAAATTTTTTTTACAACGGATCCCAAAATCATAAGATAAATCTAATTCTAATATATAGCATGCCAATAACAAAGTAGATACTAGTACTATTTTTTCATCGAAAAATATTCAATAGTTAAATTCGTAGATATTTTAATTGAATTGGTAAAAAAAATTACATTGTTTCTATAGGAAAACAAGAAGAAGAATCTCCCACTATTTCGAATGATAATCTGTTTTTAATTAATTCTTTTTTTTTCAATCAACCTGATTCAATTGAAAATGAGTGAAAAATTATATTTTACGGCATAAATTTCTCATTGTTTATGATAAAAAAAAATATTGCTTCTAATAGTGAAAGGTAAATCACACTATCCAAACTCGCTGTAACAAGCTCGATGGAAAAAACATGTACTCACTCTGTTCCATTTTATGTGATGCTTTTCGTTTTTTCGAGACTCAAACAGTTTACCTTTGACCAGAGATTTGCGTATGGAATATTCAAACTTTTTTAAATGAAATATATATATATTTGTAAACTACGTAAAGAGTATCATAAGCTATAAAAATTGATAATTCAAAATGTTAAAAACATCTATGAAAAACTTACCGTTTAAATTTCGAAATACGAAAAACGTCACATAAAATGAAACAGAAGAAGTACGACATTTTAAATTTAAAATTCGTTATTAAAAAAATATTTCTTCGACCAACCCACGTTGTTTATTATATAATTTTTATTGTAGGGAAAGAAAATGGTGTGGACGGCAGAACATGAATAGTAGATATTTATATTTTTTAAGTAATTTATAAAAAATATTACGCGGAAAAAAGGGCTTGAATAAATTTCAGGCTCGTGATTCACGTGGTAGGTAGGGCCAATTAACAGTTGAATAATACCAAAAAAAAGTTTTATATAATTAATTATAAATATTTTCTGTTTTATATATTTGAACAAAAAAAATAAAAAAAATTAATATTATGTGTAAAATATTATTAGCACGAAACAAAATGGTTTCTGAAAATAAATAGTAACAACACATTAATAAAGACATAGAGATTAATGAACAATACATTGCAAGTATTATTTTTTAAAATATTAACGACAACAATAATTTCAGTGAGATTTATAAGTAGAATATGTAGATAATAGAATAAACATAGTTATTACGATTATCTTATGAAGATAAATAATTATTTTCTAATATCCTCGATTTAATTATTCAAGTGAAACAAATTCACGAAAAAAAATATAATAACTAATCATGAAATCTGATAAACAAAACATAATACAATAAACGATAATAGCGAGAAATATCAATAAAACTAAACTCTCTCAAAAAAAAAGAGCAAGACTATATTTCACTTTTAAATATTAACCAAAAATTATTGTCAATCATCTAAAAGGTTAGGCAAAGTTTCAATCGAGATCTTAAAAAGAGCAAACTTCATATTCTGTTACAATGACATTAAATTTTATCGATATAAATTTTGATGGAATGACTATCTTTTCTTTATTTTAATTAAACATTTTGAATTATTATTTTTAAAATTAAAAAAAAAATAGTTAAAAAACGATTTTTAAAATTAAATCACACCATTCATAAGTAAATTTAATTAATTTTTATACGAATATCAAATATCGAATTAAGAAAAACAACAATATCAACCACCCCATGTGCCTTCCATTTTTTTTTTTGTGTGGGCAACCATTTCTTCATTAATGTGCTACCTAACATCATTGCCTTTTTTCAAGGTACCTGAAAAATATAGATCATTATGTGTAAAATTATTATTTTTTCAAAAAAAATCACTTTTTATTATAATTTTTTATTTATATATTTATAATTTGAATTAGAGATTATTTATTAAAAATACAATAATTTGACTAATTCTATTCATATATTTTTAGTAATTAGATAATATTGATATTGTGAGTTATTGTATGGTAACAAATTTGTCAATGCACACCAAAAAAAGATAAAGACAACGAACCTTTTTCGAAGAGATCTCAAAAAAAAAGGCGATGACACAAAAAAGGAAATTCAGAATATAAACTTAGAATATTTTTAATAATCAGGTAAATTTCAATGGTACATATAATTAAAGTAATTTCATTTTTTACTCATAATTACTAAAATTAGTGCTACTGTTATCTAACTTAGCATTATTAACCTTTAATTATATCAAGTAAGTGATTTTAGTTCTTCAACTTACAGATTCAAAAAAAATTAACCGAGAGTTCAGTGCTAAAAGGGGTAGTTCGGGTATTTCCTTTTTAATTCTCTTTCTTTGAAGAACAAGCTAAGTCTTCCCTATCTCTGTCTAGAAGAACAAGCCCGTCGACTTGAGCTACAATTTCAAAAACCAACTTGATAGGCATTAACTCTCTCTCTCTCACAGCGACTAACGATAAATTTTGCAACGAGTGATTTTTTTAAAAAATGAAATTCTGTTTTCTCAAGCAATTATTTTAAAATATCCGAATTACTCCTTTTAGTAGTAAACTCTCTGTTAATTTTCTTTTGATTCTGTAAGTTGAAGGACTAAAATCAATGATGATATAAGAAGTTGATATACTAATTGTGCACAAAACGTGATATCTTAAATTTGATCTATTTTAGATAATTATATTTCATGATAAAAAATATTAAAAGCAAGTTCGAATTTTAATTATATAGGCAATCACAATTATTGTTTTTTCTAGTTATTTATCTTAAATATATATGATTAATGAATATTTGATATACTAATTATGCACAAAACGTGATATTCTAAATTTACCTGTTTTAGATAATAATATTTTATGATAAAACAAAAGCATTAAAAGCAAATTCTATCCTAGTAGTATATTTCATTTAGAGAAAAAACAAAAATATCAACAATCCTAATTGTTAATCAAACTTTTTTCTTTTTTCCAAATTTCAAATTCTTATCCATATTCTTTTTTTATCTTCTAGCTAGCTATCATTATAAACGGGAGCGATAATTCATATATCGATAAATAATTTGAGTTTGAATAAATACTTGTTTCCCTTTAATAATTTGCGAGTTATGTCTGATTTGATATTCTTATATCTATTATAAATGGTAGTTCTTTTGTGAGAATGATTTTAATTAATTTGTTCTTTTTAGTTACAATTAATTATTTTTTTAATGATTAACATGAATATCTTACTATTATAATCAATATTGAAAAATATTTATTGTTATCCTGCTTATTAAATTGGTGTAACATAATTTTATATAGAATTTAGGATAATATTTATCATCATAATAGATAAAAAAAATCTTGATTGATCAACAGTAAATTATTTTACTAACTTATTTTATTGTTATTTTGAAATTTATATTTTTTTTTAATTTTCGTTAAATTTTAATTTTCTATATATATGAAGCCTGTATATTTTCTATCTTTAACACTATTTAGATTTTTCAAGAGTTATATGCTTCAATCGAAACCAAAATTTAGTAATAAACTGGTAAAAAATTGAAATGAAGAAAATGATTTAAAGATTTTTAATAGTTATATGTTTCCATCTAAGCTAAAATTTAGTTTAACAAATTGTAAAATTGAAAATGATTAAAAGCCTTTTAAAAGTTAGACGTTTCATCGAAACTAAAATTTAGGTTAATAAATTGTAAAACTGAAATGATGAAAATGATTTAAAATACAATACAAACTTTCAACAATATAATTAAGATAATTTAAAATATGAATAAATTACATAAATCTCATTAGTTTATATATCTATATATAGCTAACGTATTTATAAATATAATTATTTAATCTATATATATAACTAACGTATTTACAGATTTCTCGAAAAACATACCAACATAATTATTTTTTCTTGATACCAAACTTATAGAGAGGTTGGTTAATTTAGAAATAGTTTTTTTTTTTTACTTCTTCTAAAAGTAAACCAACTAAATAATCTGATGCAAATATAGCTTAAAAACATGTGATTTTTCTTAATCTCATATTTCTAGCGTAAATTATGATAAAATTAGATTTTTCATTTATAATCTTAAAATTATATCTGACTCAATATCAAAATGTTAAATTGATTAAGGTCGCGATAAAATTTATTTAAAGATTCAAAATCAATCCCATATAGAAATACCACAACCTATCACATATTTTTCTTTATTTATCAAATAATTTATAGAGTTTAAATTTTAAATTTAGACTAACCGTTAATATAAACAACAAAAATATACTTAAAAGTGGGTTGTGGGGTACAGCCTCCGCGTTTCGTTTGTGTTCACAAATTTGCAAATTGCCAAATATAATGTTAATATTAATAAAATTTTCTATTAAATTTCTTAACTTTTTCAATATTAATTATATTTTAAAAAAAAGTTAAATTTAATTATTTATTTCAATTAGTTTGGAAAATAACTACTCAATGATTAAAAATTTCAAAATAAAATAAATATTTTTTATTTATTTTTTGGTGGCAATTAATGAAGTTCATTTAAGGGAGAAAAAACGGAGTAATTAGTGGATAAACAGGGTGGTCCAGACAAAAAGGTGGCCCACTTTATTATTTTTCATTTTATACATAATTTTCTGTCCATTTTAATAATTTGTGCATATTTATTTTATTATAATTTTATTAAATAATTTAAAATTATTATATCATTCTTCAATTTCCATAAATCAATATAATGTTTTATTACTTCAAATTATCACATTATTTTACTATCTTTAGTGTTCTTTTTTTTCTTCTTATATATTGTTTATTACTATTTTTAATTTCACATTATTTCATTATTATTGCGATTTTATCATTTCTATAATTCGATATTATTTGATTTAAGTAGATGATCAATTAAAAATAATTTCGTTTATATAATTGAGGTAGTGGACTTTTTTTTAATATTGTTTATTATTTTAATTTCACATTATTTCATTATTATTGCGATTTTATTATTTCTATACTTCGATATTATTTGATTTAAGTAGATGATCAATTAAAAATAATTTGGTTTATCTAATTGAGGTAGTGGAGATGGTTATCTAACTTAGAGAACAATAAAACTGGCTTATTTGGTCATGCGATATAATATTATGATATCATATCATAATATGAAATTATGAGATGAAATTGAAGTTTTATTTGGATATGTAATATGAAAATTTTTGTTTTGTATATTTTGTTATAAAACATAAAAATCTCATAAGTTGTAAAACAATTAAAATAACCTCAATTGTTTATTCAATCTTACCAAATAAACAAAAATTATAAAATCGCATAACAAATTATTACAGAGTCATTTATTCTCCATTTAAATAATTGTTTCATCTAACTTTAATTTAATTATTTTTTTTTATAAATTATAATGTACTAGTCTTTAATATTAGTCAACAACATATTGATGTGAATTAAAGTAACTATATGTTAGTGAGAATAATAAATTTTAAAAAGTAATCACGTTATTATAAATTTTATTTACGTATAAAATAAAATAGTTAATAGATATAAATATAGGATTATTTTAACAAAATGTGAAACAATTAATATATTAAAATAACATATCGCGATTTTTGAAGAATATTAAAATCATGAAATTGAATCAGCGTAAAATCGCATATCCAAACGTTAATTTCATCTCGCGATTCTATATCGTAATATGATATCGCATTACCAAACGTGTATCGAAAGAGCATGAGAAAGCATATTTGACAGTTGTAGAGACTATTTTCGATAAATAATAATATTTTATATTTTGTAATATGGTTTATATATTCGTAATTAATTTAAGATGAAGCCAAACAAAATTTGGAAAGTGAGAGATTATGTATCTTCCCTTATATATATTAACACAAAACACAGAAGAGGAAACACAAAACCTGCTAATCTTCTTCATCATTCATACTAAAACCAAAAAAAAAAAAAATTCTCAGAATTTAACAATCTTTTTATTCTCTGTTGAAATTTCAAATTATAATACCCATTTTCACTATAATTTTTGTTTTTGTCATTTTTGGTAATGGTGTTGGTACAACAGGAAGACGAATTAAGGTTGGTTGGAGGGAAGAAGGGAATGAGGCTAGGGAAATATGAAGTGGGGAAGACACTTGGTGAAGGAAATTTTGGTAAAGTGAAGTATGCTAGACATGTAGAGACTGGTCAATCTTTCGCCATTAAAATTTTGGAGAAGAGTCGGATCCTTGACCTCAAGTCTACTGATCAGGTTTTTTTTTTTTTTTTTTTTAATCTCTGTTTCTGTTGTGTTCATGGATGAGTTTTTTTTCAATTTGGGGTTTTTGGGTTCTTCAGAAATGGAAAGAGTTTATCAAAAATAATGTGAATCTCTTCTTCCCCATTTTTCTGGAAAAAAAAAAGTGGATCAGTTTTTTCTCTCTACTGTAATTCTAGTTTTGTAACTTCATTTCCATGGTGAAAGTTGATTTTCGTTACCAATTTGATTTTTCCATTTGGTGTTTTCGTTATAAAAAATATTCTTCCTAATTTCTCCGACCAAATCTCGTTTCCGGCGAGTTGGACGGAACTACTGTTTAACAACATATTCAGTGTAATTTCACGAGTGAGATTTAGAAAAAGACATTATGTATCTCGATTTGCTCGAGAAGCTTAGAGTTGTTTTCGATAAATCTTAGCTCGAAATAAAATGGGTTGTATCTATTTGAATATAGTCCGGTAGAGATAAAATCTGCTTATATTACTTTAATATGATATTGTTGCTCATCGAAGCTCGAACAAATAAGAAGAAATAACCAAGTAATTTTGTTTTTTAATCATGATTTTTGGGTTTCTTAATCATGTTATTTTCACAAGTATTATTTTCTGAACTCATAAAAATTTAGAGATATGGCTAAAAAGTCTTAAAAGTTTGAATCTTCAATTTTATAATAATAGTTGCTTGGTGGTTACTGCTTTTTGGTGAGAATTCACATCTTCCACTATATTTCCTACTAAATCCTGCAGCTAAAAGTTAAAAGGATTAGCTAAATTTGGTGGTTCAAATCCTTATTGGATAATGAATCAGTCCAACTTGGCAACAACTATCAAACTGTATAGTTGTGAACTGTTTAATAGCACATTTTTTTTTTCGAGTCTATCAGAAACAACCTCTCTACCTCATAAAGTCCTCAGACCCGACTCGTGGAATTAGACTGAGTATGTTGTTGTTGTTAATCGTTTGATTGAACCGTTGCTACTTTTGTGGGAAGTATTTGTGTTGTAGCTCTTAGTAGATAATCATATAAAAAACTATACTTTTGAAGTTTTGAAAACTGAAATAACTTAAATAAGCTTATGCAGTTCTTGTGTAATTTCAGATCAAGAGGGAGATTGGAACTTTAAAACTCCTCAAACATCCTAACGTTGTCCGATTATACGAGGTATATACCATCCTTCTCCTTTTCCTTTTGCCTTCTTTCAATAAACTCGGAATATTATCACACTTTAATGTATTATCATCTTTTGAACATAAAAAAACTCCTAATATACACAAGTTGAGGTATTGAAATGTTTTCCGGATACAAGTTGTGTTTGTAGTGGTGATAAAGTATTTCCACCTAAAGATTCAGTATTATAAAGTGGATTATATTATATAATTCGTTTTATTCTTCGAAAACAATGAGTAAAAAACATCCTGGAATCTGATTCGGTTTGTGTATAGACAATTAGCCAATTCATTTTTGCTTGAAGTAAAGAACAACAAAGCTCACTCTTTCATGGCTAAAGATTCGTTTTTTTTTCTTCCAAATTTCTTGTCTTTATTGTTCAACTAGGCATAAATACATTGCACAGAAAAGTCTACTGAATTTTAAGAATACTTTTCAATGTATGAACTTAAGGGGATTGTGATGATTCATCTAGTGGTTGTTGAAAAATAATAATTGGTGAGCCATCTCGACCCCCCACATAATTAGATCTTTTTCCCAACTTTTTAAGTTAACAAATGCTGGATAAACCATAAGTTTCATATCATTAATTTTTGTGGTTATGTATTGTATATGAGAAGGGGTCCATTTTGTCTGGGACCATGGAGGAGGAAAGATGGATCTATCCAAAGACTTAAAAACTTAGGTGACAACTTTGTTTTGTCTTTTTTCTTGGACTTATTGGTGCAGCATTAGGAATAGTCTTTTGCTGGAATATTAAGTCATTCTGCCCTGGTAGACCAAGATTTAATTGGTCTTAGTTCAAAATCAGGGATTAACAACTTTGAACCTACTGACGTACTAACTACTCAATCTAAATAAATTACGTTCCCGTCTCAAAAAAGTTGTTTGTTTTCTTCCTTGAGAAGTTTGTCGAGATGTAACGTCCACGATGGCTTCTGTTGCTTGTCAAATGCTGCTTCATGGTGGCAACTGAGTGAATAATATTAATAATAATATTTATCAAACATTTAGATATCCATACATGGGTTTCCTCATTTTAGTAGTATTTCGTTATGATGCATTTCTAACAAGATGATACAATTAAGCAGGTCTTAGCGAGCAAAAGCAAGATTTTCATGGTGCTAGAATACGTGAATGGGGGTGAATTATTCGACAGAATCGTAAGTTACTTTGACTATATATTATGTTTTGTGAATAATAGTATGTCAAATCTTGAATTTTGCCTTGACTATAATCCTTATCCATAGGTTTCCAAAGGAAAACTCTCAGAGGCCCAAGGTAGGAAGCTCTTCCAACAATTGGTTGATGGCGTTAGTTACTGTCACGACAAAGGTGTCTTCCACAGAGATCTCAAGGTAACTAATTATATAGTGTGTAGCATAAATATTATAAGCTGTTATTCAGTAATGTAACATGTGTGGTGTTGAAAATGCAGCTAGAAAACGTCCTCATTGATTTGAGGGGAAACATAAAAATAACGGACTTTGGGCTCAGTGCGTTACCCCAACACTTTAGGGTACGGAATATACCAACTTCTCTTTGTTGCATATGTGAATTAGTTTTCTAAATCTTATTGAGCTTTTTTGTCTTAACTATAGGATGACGGATTGTTGCATACCACTTGCGGTAGTCCAAACTATGTCGCTCCAGAAATTCTTTCTAACAGAGGATATGATGGCGCGGCATCTGATACCTGGTCATGTGGTGTTATCTTATATGTCATTCTCACTGGTTATTTACCCTTTGATGATAGAAATCTTGCCGTACTTTATCAAAAGGTAAGACAATTTCTTCTTTTGTTTTATGCGTGCCTGCTCATTTTATATGACATTTGGTAAAGCTAATACTTTTAATATTATTTTTGATGAATACAAATCAGATACTTAAGGGGGAAGTTCATATACCAAAATGGCTATCTGCAGGAGCAAAGAACCTCATAAAGAGGATTCTTGATCCCAACCCGCATACTCGTATAACAATGGCACAAATCAAAGAAGATGCATGGTTCAAACAAGACTATACACCTGTAAATACTGATGATGAAGACTTGGAAAGTGATGATCACGTCTGCACCGTGCATGAAACAGATGATCACGTCTGTACCGTGCATGAATTGGTATGGACGTTGGACCCTAGAGTAATTGGTTCATTTCAAGCATTTCAATCCTTTCATCCTTAATGACTGATTATTTGCTATATCATTGTCACAGCCACTTGATGCTCAAAGAAATCCCGAATCGCCTTGCCTTATCAATGCCTTCGAACTTATAGGAATGTCATCATGTCTGGATCTTTCTGGATTTTTTGAGAAAGAGGTAACCTTCAATTTCTAATTTGTACTGTATTATGCTAGGAAGATATCATAAAACATAGACTTATTTCTTCTTGAATAATTCTAGGATGTTTCCGAGAGGAAGATCAGATTTACATCCAGTCTCTCTCCAAAACAGTTGTTGGAGAGGATTGAGAATATGGTGACACAGATGGGATTTCATGTCCAGAAAAGACACGGAAGGGTTAGTATAATTGCTGGTGCATCAATCTGTATATGCGCTGTCACACAAGGAAAATTTAATCTTAAACTAAGTTCCATGTTATGTCTTTGTACATTGCAGTTGAAAGTGATGCAAGAGCAGAAAGGCCACAAAAGCCCGGCTAGTCTATTGGTAGTTGCTGAGGTAAGCAATGTTCGCGGCATATGACTCCCTTATTTTCCATAACAAGAAAGAAAAAACAAAAGTAATTTTCCCTATGCATCATTTTCAGGTCTTCGAGATTAGCCCATCGTTGTATGTTGTAGAGTTACAAAAGTCTTCAGGGGATTCAACAGTATATAGACAGGTATAGCTCAACATCCTCATCTACCTTGTTACAACTTAACAACCCTTCCAAACATGTTAAACTAACTAAATCACTATAATCCCACAGATGTGTAATAGGTTATCGAATGATTTGGGAGTCCACCGTAGTGAGGAGCTCCTACCTACTGTTTGTTGTGATAGCTAGACCATTTGCAGCGGTGACTGGATACATTCTTTCGTTCTTTTTGTTCCTATTCTCCTACTCTTGTTGACTAGTAGGAGGAGTTGTGAGCAGTAAGCACACCCCTCAAGTTGGTTGGTTTGATTCATCAGTTTCGCTAGATTAAGTGTACAGTAAGGAACAACATGGCGGATATCGCCTTATAAGTTAGTACATTCAAGTAAATCTTGTATCTTATAGTATCTATTATTTAGTTTCTAGGCAAATATTTTCTTTGGAACATGGCTATAGTAGCCTTGTTGATTTGTAAATTTAGCAAAATTTGTATTCTGTAGTATCAATTATTTGTAGCTTGGTCTTTACTTTGAAAGACTCCAAGCAAGATGTCCTTTTTTGGAAAAAAATTAATAATAATGCTTCATGAAGCTTTATGTAATTAACAGAAAGTTACTTTTGCACATGGCCTTTTTCTGTCTTGTGAGTTTTGCACTATCTCATATTTTCTTTTTAACAATGATTGAGCTCATTGAACTATATAAAAGAATAAAGAGAAAGATTCTCTTGTTTATATTGAGGCAAAGAGTGTTTCGGAAATTTTCTATGAGGTAGTGATAAGGTCGTACTTTGTTGTTATTTTTGTTTATATCGAAAATCATGTCAGTAATTCTACAGGTGAGGTATAGAAAGGACGAAATGTAGGTAGATTTTACCCTATCTTTGTGAGACAGAGAGACTCCCGTTATAATATTTATTTTTAAGAAATTAATTGTGTTGCAACACAAAAATACCAACATGGAGGATCATGTGAATTGTGCAGCATCTCTACCAATAATTAACACTGCAAGTTGACAAATTCAACTTTATGATGGGTAGAGAACAATAGTCTTTTCTCTCATTTGAGAAATCGAGCCTTTATCGATAAAATAAAATTTTAAAGAGTCAATTAATAAAATTTTTATTGAGAAAGTTATATCATTCTTAAAGTGTCTTTTTTTCAAAATTCAAATTGTTATCCATCTACTTTATTTTTTTTAATCTTCTAACTAGCTACCATTATAAATCTAAGCAATAATTCATAAGTCCATAAATAATTTGAGTTCGAATAAACTTGTCTCCCCTTAATAATGTATGAGTAATGTCTGATTTTTGTTTATACATGATTTTTCACAATTTTACTATTGTATAGCTATAGCCGTTCCAAAATAAATATACTTTAAAAAGGAATAATTCATTATCTGGATTTTAAAAGGCTTGAAAACATATAAATAAGCTTTGTAAGAGACGAATTGTCAAAGTTTGCACAATATTGTATAACAATGTAAATGTATTTATAAATACATTTTTTTTTACCCATATCATAAACTTTTTTACGTTAGATTGATATGTTATGTACTATTAATATATAATGTTATATAATCTTTCATATTTCATATTACAAAAACAATTAATCAATATAAATTAATATATAATCACGTAATTTTAAAGTTTTGTATTGGATTGTAATAAATCAATAATTAAATTATGATTCATATAAAAATTTCATATTTAATTGTAAATTGTTAAATACAGTTACAATATTACATAGATATATGTTTTGTTGATTTTGTCATTTCATTTTAGCATTGCTACTAAGTCCAATTCTATGTTCCATATTTGGTGCCGACGAGCCATATTTCTGGCAAGGATATTCTCTTTTCTTTTCGCCTCTTCTTTCCTTCTCATTATGCTGCGTATTTAAACTCGCATGTCAATCATTTCTGAGTTAAGGTTAAAGCATTTAAAACACCATTAATCTTATTTAGGGATTAAATTCACAGTAACTTTTCAGTAAATCAGTAGTTTATACGTAGAATTTGATCTTTAGTTTAGTTATTGAAATAGATAATATAATACAACAACAATAAAATATGGGATATAGAAACGACATAGCTCAATAAAATGGGTAACCTAAAGCCAAAATTTAGAAAAGAGTATCATATTTATTCAAAAAAATATATTTTTTCCAATAAATTCTAAATATTGCAATTAATTATAGTGTAATAATTATATTTCTTTTTCAATTGACAGTATAACACATCTTGTAATATTTGACAAGACAAAAATAGACATAGATAAATTATTGTACATGTTATTTAACAATACAAATATTTAAATCTCTCTTATTGATTATAATTTAGAAAACCTTTTCAATAGAGCCAATTATTATATAAACTATCAAAGTTATTCTAGAAGTCTTTCAAAATAAAATTAAGACTTCACTTCATTGAATATGTCAAATAAAGTATATTTTTTTTTACTGATATAATATTTTGTAATAATTTTAATTACAGAAACCAATATGATAATGATAGTTACTTTTACAAGACATTCAAACTTAAGACAACATTTATTTAAATTTAATTACTTGATAATCTAATTAGTTTGAGCTTGAAATATTAAACAAAACATCTTAAAAATTTGAAGACAGTCTTACAGAGTCAATATTAAAACATGATTAATACAAATTGAAGTAAATTAGAATATTTAAGAAATAGAAAATATCTATAAAATTAATTGTGTACGACTTTTAATTGTAGTTACATTAATAATAAAATTTCAAAACTACCGTTCATTTAGTTAGAAACAAATTATTTTAAAATTAATTATTTTGGAATTAGTTATCGTAAAATAATTTATCCAACTATATAGATGGGATAATCTATCGCATCACTATGATATTATCTCCAAACTATTTTGTTATTCTGAAACTATTTATTCTTATCATTCACCCTAAACGATACATTTATCTTATATTAAATTGACATCTTACTAAAACATTACATATTACCATTTACTTGATCACTAGGATTGAATTAACCAACTTTTTTTCCTATATTACCCTTCCATTGAAATAACCTTTTGAAAGTTTAGACAATTTAAATATATTTATTATTTAAGAGACTATTTAATATGAAAAAAGGACAACATAGTAAAATTAATGGAGAAAATTTTAATTAATAGTAACATAAATACATATTTTTTTTTAAAAAAAAAATAGTTAGGGTTTTATTTTCTTCTTGTTGCTTTAAGTGTGCTTCTCTTTTACATCGCCTTCATCAGGTCTGGTTTTCTCAGGTATGTATCTTCTTCATATTTTGTCTGCTAAGTGCTCTGCTTCTTCGTTTAATCTTGCCTCTTGCTCGAATTTTTCTGCATTTTTGGTATGTTTTCGTGTATTTAAGCTTCTTTTTTGAACTGAATTTGTTTTTTTTTTTTGCTTTTTTGGAGGATTTTTGGGGCTTTAGGGTCGAGCCGCCCGTGGATAGAAATAGGTAGAAAATAAGGAGGTTGTAAAACTCTGCCAGAGGAATTGGATAGTTATAATTTCATAGTTTTTTTTGTTTTTTTTGCATATAGACTGAGTTTAGTTAGGCAGGTTTGTTTTTAGTTATTATGTACTGTGTATGAATATCGATGATATGACTCTAGATAGGAGGTTGTGTAGAAGGTTAGTAGGTAGTCGAGTATGCTTCTATGTATTGTTATTATTAGTTTTTGGTGTTACTCATTGTGTCCTTTGCTCCGATTATCATATTATCCATTATTTGATATACTTTACTTGAGCCGAGAGTTTATCCGATACGGCCTCTCTGCTTTCATAAGGTAGGGGTAAGACGATGGGATTACACTAGGTATCTTGTTGTTGTACTGTGTACGAATTATTTTAGGCTGAAAGTTGTTTATTTATTGAACTATTACTAGTTAGGTTGAAACTTGTGGGTCTGTAGCAATTCAATATGCCTGAAAACAAGCCTGTAATTGGGCTTTCATGGGAACCAAAGTTGCCTCAATTATCATTTGGGACCAAAAAGAGCTCTAATGAGGTGCCTGGGGCAAGTGCAGTATACAAACCTAGTTCGGAACTCATGGACGGCCTATTTGTTCCGCCCAATGATCCCAAAAAGATGAACAAGCTTCTACGAAAACAAATCAAGGATACAACTGGCAAAAATTGGTAATCTCAATTGTAGTTTTTCAAATTCATGTGTTTTTTTTGTAAAGTTTGTTCCTTTTATGAATATTATGTACTGTTTTTGAAATTTAAATAGGTTTGATATGCCTGCCCCAACGATTACTCCAGAGCTGAAAAGGGATCTCCAGCTGTTAAAGGTGATTCTTTGAATGACAATATCTCTCGCTTTACTTGAACATTTTTACTATGCGATGATCGGCTAATGTGTTTCGATATGTATGAGAGGTTGCGACTTAGCTAAGCTTTTCTTCACATTGTTGTTAAAGGATACATGGAGGGTCATCTTTTGTTACTATTCCGCTGCTAAAAGTAGATCCCTTGTCTAGGATTTGATCTTGATACTAGTCCATAACAATCACAGTCTGATTTCTAAGATTCTTGGCTCGTCTACCTTAGGAGCCATAGCTTTGTAAGATGTTGAAAATCAATGAATGCCTTTCTTTGAGGAAGATCAACGAGAGAGAGAACGTAAGAGATAGAACATTTTACACTGCTGCTGATAAATGATCTATTCATCTGAAGATTGTGTCCGTGATCAGTAAGATAGGTAGAATTGAAATGTGTATAAGCTTCCTACAAATATTTCTGAAAAGTACAACTCTTCTCACGCTCCACTCTCTAGTTTCGTGTTCCCTGGAGTAACTTGCTTATGGTCTTAAAGGAGGGTACAAGGCCTCAACGTTTTCCCTGTTACAAATTCTAGACAAGCTTAGAGTAAAGTGACATATTAATTGAAATTTCTCATTCATTTGTTATTGTTCGATCTCACTAGTTATAAACAAAAAAAATTAAATTCCATCTAGTGTACACAAATAATATAATTCTTCAGCACAGTTTGACATCCCTAGTGAAGATGGACTTTTGAAGACTCAATCATGTCTAATGATCACCTTTTCCTATGATATATTGTTGAGTTTCCTGTATGTATGCCTAATTAAATTGCAATCATTTCTCTTATGAGTAAGTTCGCAGTTCTAAAAATCTGATTTTTCAGCTAAGGGGTGCCATGGATCCGAAAAGGCATTACAAGAAGAGTGGCTCAAAATCAAAAACATTACCTAAATATTTCCAGGTAAATCTATTATTTCTAAATTATTGATATAGTGGCTGTTTCTTTTTAGTATGATTTGTCATGTTTTCTATAGCATTTTGTCTTGGCTTCTACTCCTGTTGTTTTCTTTTTTTGAACTGCTTTGTAATGCTTTTGCTTGAGCCGAGGTCTATTGGAAACCTCTCTACCTCCCAAGGTAGACGTAAGGTTTGCATACACACTAACCTCTCCAGACCCCAGCTTATGCCTGATAATAACCACTAGCAGGTTGATGCATCATTACCCTGATGATAAGCTTCCCCTATCTCACATGATTAAGCAAAGGAACAGAAAGATTTAAAATAGAAAGAGGATAGAATTGAACAACCTTACAGGCATCTTTTGTTCTGTTGTTGTCATGCACTCTCTTTTATTAACATCTTGTTATCCTGTTGGTTAGAGGTAACATGTTGACGTTTCGAAATTTGAGCAGGTCGGCACAGTAATAGAGCCAGCATCTGAATACTACTCTGGTAGACTGACTAA
The DNA here is from genome assembly GCA_032847665.1 of Solanum chilense. Taxonomy (NCBI): domain Eukaryota; kingdom Viridiplantae; phylum Streptophyta; class Magnoliopsida; order Solanales; family Solanaceae; genus Solanum; species Solanum chilense. Next base: position 67,996,171 of record CM064967.1, read on the forward strand.
GAAGGAGAGAAAGACAACACTTACTGAGGAGCTACTTTCTGACCGTAAACTTGGGGAGTACAGGTACGCCACAAACATGAATAGAAGTAAAGGAACTATGCAACTACTTTTAACAGGTCTGTTAAGGATCATTCTAAACCTCATATGCTACACAGGAAACGCAAAGTTCGCGAGATTGAAGAACGCAATCGGCCAGGTGGAGTTGACAAGTGGAAGAACAGAGGTCCACAGTCAAGGAAGCGTGCAAAGCAAAGGAGGCATTGAAGCTATAGTGTTCACGAAGCGTTTCTTACCAGTTTCCTGTCTGACCAGTCGAAGAACATTGGAATCTTTTATGAGAGGTGTACCTGCCATTCTGGAAAAACTATTAGGATGTGCCATAAACAAGGCAAGTTTCACAGAACATCTACAAATCCTTGATGCTAATTACACCGTCATACTTCTAATACGTGTTTCTAGCACTCCAAAAGAAATAGTCGTCATCAAATTTGAACTGTGTTACTGATGTTCGTCGTGTGTATTTGCCTTCTCATGGCGTATTCTGTTCTTATTGTTCTGGTATCAGAATGTTAAGCTGTATTGTTGTTTGTCGATACTTCTAAAAAAATATTACCATCTGAAAATTGATTGGACGTTTGAATGCTAATCTGAGTATACTACATATTTTAGTCAAGATTAAACTTCAAATTATGAGTAAATCCCACATGAATTATTATTAAAGGACATTTTTTTTTTCCATTTCTCTTCTGCTTCTTGTTGGGGGAATACATTACTCTGCATAATTTCTGAAGGAAATTAGTTGTAAGCAACTTTACAAGATTTACAAGTATAATATGTATTTATATTGTGATCATTGAATTACAGCCATTTTCCAGGGGAGCGCTTCCTAGCAAGAATTTTATCTATACTCGGGGCTAAAACTCGAGGCATGGTTAAAGGTTGAGGAATAGAGTAAAAAAGTAAATCTTAAAATTATATAACTTGTACTCAATTTTGAAGTCAAATATGTGGTGTCTGAAGCTTGGCTTATCAAATCTGAATGATTAAACTTCATTCATGTGTGTGCATGAGCTTTAGGCAAAATGATTGAATTTTT